>VVHJ01048204.1:0-10128 GCA_015107715.1 Tylochromis polylepis | reverse complement strand
CCACTAGAGGGCAGTACAACTTCTTGTTCCAATTAAATGGGTTGCCAACTGCCAGTAAAACAGAAAAAGACGAAGAAGAAATTACATAATAGTCATGCTGCGAGTGAGACAACGCAGCGCGTAATAGCAATAGATATTTGAAAAGAAAAAGTAGTCAGTCCGACCTGGGTCCTGGAGAAAATTCCGACCCGGCCCTAGCATGAGTAGTGGTCAGAAGAAAGGATAAAAAAGATATACTGGGGACAAACCGAGCCAATTCTTAGTATACGAGCCAATTAATGCGAGAGATTTATAGCTCAGACATACGTCTATCAAAAATGTTTTTTTCAAGGCTCACTGATCTGGGAGTGTTATTAGTTTTGCAGGCACAAAATCTCAGAAGGAACCAAAGGTTGATAGAATTCATCCAAGAATATTTGTACCAAATTTTATATGCATTCATCAAATACTTAACCAACTCTCTAGAAAAAAAAAACACAATAAAAATATTTATAAAATTGACTTTATTCAGGAATCAGAGAGGGAGGAAAACAGAGGAAGTAATGTGAATTCTGAGCCATTTACAAATCTGTAGTTTCAAGTAACTGCAGCTGTTTTTATCCCCAGTGGAAATGTTTTTACATAAACTGTCTGTATATCCTTGTGCAACAATTTAGACTGTAATTCTTAAGAAAATAGTTACATGGAAGTTAAAAGTTTATAGATGTTCTCCATAAAGCTGCAACAGCTTTCTTGGTATGCATCTGCATTTCTTTGGAAACTTTTAGGACCCATTATTTACGGACAGACTGAAGTAAATCATTAAACTTATAAGATTTCTTCTTTTTTTTCCTTAATGTCTTTATTTTAAAAATGACAGCATTTTACGACAGAAAAATAGAATTACAGAGTGTGCAAGATGGACTCCTTCAGATATAAAGATTACTCTGAAGGTCGGTGGTCCTGATGAACTTGCGGAGGGCGTCTGTGCTTGGAGACGGCTCGAGCTGAGGAGAAAGGGAGAAGGTAGAAAGCTAAAATGAGAGAAAGTTTTGTTTCATTTAAATGCAGCTTTTTGTTTTTATAAACCCTCATTTATTTGACAGCTGATGTTCTCGAAAAACCTGCAAAGATTTAAAAGTATATAAATGTGTCCAGAGATCTGGGGTATAAATAAAACATGTTTTCATAGTTACAGTAGACACTGACAAATTTGCTAAAAAAACACATCTTTGCTCTCCGACACCTCACTTGTGAAGTAATCAGAGACAATGTTGCATGAGTCAGAGTTGGAGCATGAATCACTCTTGGATAATTCATCAGCAAGGGACGAGCAGCTGCATCGATAAAAAGCATCTTTGATAAAAAGTCAAACACGCAAACCTAAAACTTTCTTGGGAGATTTTAATCTGCGGCTCCCAGGGAACATTTTTGCAAAGATTTATCAAATCAAAAATCTTAAAGGTTAAAAGAGAAAAATGATAACCCAAGCTGCTGCTTGAATCACTGCTTCTGGGGAACAATATTATAAATAAATTCAACAGTAAAGCGCTTTTTGTCTGGCTTCCATTGTGATTCTGCCTCTCCTGCACTGCAACAAGCCGTCAAGGCTCATGGGTGTTGTATGGATTAGAGCCATCCGCCATGCTGGCTTGATGAACAAAAATGTGATTACTGCGAAGATTAAGTTGTTAATGATGCTCGTAATAAGGTAAACCTACAGAAGTGTCACATGAGTTTAGATTGTGGACTGTGTCTGCAAGAAATCTCAAAAGTCTAACCAGACACTCACTCTGGTGGCCTTCAGTTCTACTGTGAGGAACTCGAGAGTCATTTTTGATCAGGAGGAGTCCTTTAACACCGATTTAACCTCAGCATCCTGTTAATGCTGAAAACTAGTGCTGCTGCATTTCCATCTTTTGGTGTAGGAATTGTGCAGAGTGAAGAATTATGGGTGTGCAATCTATGGAGACGTGCTAAAAGTGGGTCAGAACAGGAGACTGAGCTCACCACAAAGCCCGAAAATATGTCAAACATCAAAAACAGCTGGAGAAACACAGAAAATGCAGTGGACGCTTCCTATTGTTTTAAATACTCTGTATGACTCTCTGTGTCATAACTTTGCTCTTCTGGTTTCCAACTTCTGGTTAACTTGCTACCAGGCCCCTCTCTTGTGGAACAAGCTCCCATTTAGGGCTGTTTCCCAGTTAGGGTATAGTTAGGGCTGGATCAGGTGACCCTGAGCTATCCCTTAGTTAATGCTGCTACAGGCTCAGACTGCTGGGAGACTTCCCATGATGCACCGACCAATCTCAACTATGCTCTTCTCATTCCCAATGCATCTATATGCTGCCACTGTACAGCATTACGTTTTGTCTGCTCACTCCTGTAGTTTGCTTTGTCTTCATCTCTCTCTGCTCTCCCTTTGTCTCTCTTCTCGTTCCCATCACCTCCCTGAGCCTGGTTCTGCCGGGGATCTCTTCCCGTTAAAAAGGCGTTCTTTCTTCCCACTGTTGCCATGTACTTGTTCATAGGTGAGCTTCTGATCATTGGGGTTTCCCCTGTAATATTGCAGGGTCTTTACCTTACCCTGTAAAATGCCTTGAGATGATTATTATTGTGTTGCTCTATAAATAAAATAGGTGAATCTTAAAATAAATATAGGCTGATAACAAAATAACAAATGCTGAGCAACCTATTTACAAAATGAAAATGTTTATGACTTCTCTTAATCACACACCTATACAGGAGACACTTTCTTTCAGTTTCACTCACTATATGTGACTTTTAAATGACCTGTGGGAGCCCTGACTGTGGCTATTGTTCAAAAGAGAGATCTTAAAATTGAAATACACTTTTGAAAGCAGCTGCTCCTCAGACTTTACAGCTCTGTTTCCATCAGCATTAAAACGTGCAGTGGCGTCATCGACTGGGGTTCAGCCAAAAGAGCGGCTCAGTAGATGTAGGACATCAGTGTGCATCCTTTCTTTGTGACCTTTTTAAAAGCCTCTTCAGATATAAAAAGGAAAAACAGCTCACCTGTATAGATCTGCCAAGCTTGGTTAGCACAGGCTTGTAGGTCTCCATGGTGACAGAGTCAGGGCCGATGACATCACTGTAACACTGGTAAACAACAGCGGCGATGAGGTGGACCTGGCAGTGGTTCAGTACTGATGAAACAGCACAAAGAAGAAGAAGACAGCAAGATTATTGATATGATGCGTGTGTGTGACCGTCCAGTGATCTCCTGATGATACATATGTTTGTTTGGAACCTGCGTCTTTAAGAGCACTCGCACCAAAATCAGGATGCAGGACTTTGTGTTCTCAGTGAGTGGAGACGAGCCTAATGGCACCACATTTCATTCAGTTGGCAGAAACTGTTGTCCAAAGCGACTTCTCAAACACACACAGACACATATCAGGAGCAAACTGAGGTTCAGTATCTTACTCAAGGACACTTCAACAAGAAAAGCTGGGAAACAAACCCAGCTAAAGCTTTATTTACAGCACTTTTACAGCCTATTTCACTTTGTCCCATTACTAAAGAGGAAGACTGCTGCTGTGCAGCAGGACTGGGTGTTAAATATGTGTCTTTATAAAGGACCTTTTTAAAGCCACTTAAATGGAATTCAAGACCAAATTGGAAATGAAATACCCAGAAAGTGAAAATGTTTCCAAGTTAAAACACTGACTCAGTTCAAAATGAACAATAAGATACTTTCAGCAGCTCGTTTATTTCCCAAGGGGTCGCCACATTTGATAGATTTGTTTTACACCAGGCGCCTTTCCTGATGCAATAATCCCATTTATCTGGCCTTTGACCAGCACTTGAAGTAATTTGTGACCTCTTTAGGCTGGACTTATGTCTCCATCCAGGGATCTTTGGCATGTAAGCCAAATGTGTTAACGGGGCTCTGTGGTGTAGTGGTTAAGGTAAAACCAAAGTACCTGGTTCAGTTTAAGAACATCATCCAAATCATAGCACGAAAGATGGGCATAGCTACTGTGAAGGCAAACTGAGCGTTGGTGTCTAGAAACCAGGTGCGGTGGGTGGATGTGACTGAAACCACATGCTCACTGGCCAATAACACATCAGTCACAAGACATTAGCATGAGCATACCCCAGATAAATCATTCTGAAATTTAAACAGATCAAAATTCACAAAATGGGCTTCATGTTTTAGTCAGCTTGACTCAAAACACGTGACGAAGCCCTTAAACTCATAAGCAAACAGAGGTCGGGGCAGAAGGCTGCTTTCACACAGACTTCTACAGGACTGGCGTCTTTGTGCAAGCACCGGTGTCGCCCTCTGGTGGTCATGAAAAAGAATGAAAGTTTGAGGCAATTCTTTTGTCAAGGACTAATTTATACCAGAAACATGACTTGTTTTATGTCTGTGAGAAAAGGGCTTCTTCCTTTCACAATAATTGTCCTGGTCATCTATACCAGTGTCTCCCAACCACTGTACTGCGGCACATAGGTGTGCCATGAGAAATGATCGAGTGTGCCGTGAAAGATTATCTGGTTTCACCTGACTGGTACTCTAAGCGACCGGCGTGAGCAACGGGCAGAACAATTACATTCTCTTCCACTAGAGGGCAGTACAACTTCTTGCTCCAATTAAATGGGTTGCCAACTGCCAGTAAAACAGAAGAAGACGAAGAAGAAATTACATAATAGTCATGCTGTGAGTGAGACAACGCAGGGCGTAATAGCAATAGATAAATATTTGAAAAGAAAAAGTCGTCAGTCTGACCTGGGTCCTGGAGAAATTCCTACCCAGATGAAGGCCCTAGCATGAGTAGTGGTCAGAAGAAAGGATAAAAAAGGTATACTGGGGACAAACCGAGCCAATTCCGCTATGCCTGGTGCGTGGGGAAATATGCTTTTTGTGACAATTTTGTTTGGTGGTGTGCCGTGTGATTTTTCTAATGTGAAATATGTGCCGTGGCTCCAAAAGGTTGGGAAACACTGCTCTATACTGTGTGAGAAAAATGTCTTACAGAAGTAAGATGAAACTCTGGAGTTAACACATAAGGTTCCATAGAAACTCTCTCGAGGGTTTTTTTCATTAATTTATAAAGAATCGGAATAAGTCTGCAGAACTAGACCAGTAAATCTCCTGGCTTACATATCTGGCTGATTTTGGCCTATCAGAGATTTATTCGTGTATATGTTGTTCAGTAGGAGAGTCTGGTGCTTGGCAGGTGTTGATTTCAAACATGGGAAGGAAACAATAGGTGCACATGACACCAAAATAGCTTAGGAAAGGTTGCCTGGAAGGCAGTAAATCTGGGTTAAAGGAAAATTCCTCCCTAACTCATCTGTAAGAATAAAGCTGCCATTCATTCAAACATCAAAGGGTTTTTTTCTGCTAAATTTGCACAGCAGTAACAAGACCAGGGAAGCAGAGTTGCAGGGGTTTTTTTGTTTTGTTTTTTTAATGCAACGTCTATGGTTTTTCCTTGTGTGTTTGCAAAATGAGAGAGAAAAAGAAGTACGAACGGTTTAAGTGAGAGACACCTGAGTCATACAGTCATGTGATGGTAATACCTGCAGCTGGAAGTCCAGTAACTATGTTGGGTTGCTCCAGTGACTGGCAGACAGGCTGATCACCAAAAGCACTGGTGTGGAGAGAGCGCAGGAAGGGAGCGGAGCTGCTGCCCAGATAGTCTGCCGTCTTGTAATCAGCCACAGAGGTGTCTGACAGCACTGTCACATTCAGCGCTCTGTGCTGCAGACAGTCAAACACCTACAGGAGACAAAAGAAACACACATTCAGGCAAACACAACACTTTCACCATGCTAGTCACGCTGAAAAAGCACCTCCATGACTCACTGTAATCTCAGTGTGTGGTAAAAAAATGCCAGTAAATAAATAATTGCTGTACACTCCATGGTTGATTTACTACAGAACACATAAGGGACTTAATATGTACCAAGAAAATGTTCCACACTACCACCAGCCCTGAACCTTTGGCACGAAGCAGGAGAGATCGATTTTGTTTACACCAAATCCTGCCCTATTTGGCAGCAGAACTAGAGACTCATGAGACCAGCTGAAATTTTTCCAATTTGCTCCTGTTTTGGTGTCTCCTGCTGCTGTAGCCAATTTGAAGGTTTAGCGTGTACGGAGATACTACTGCTTTGCACTGTAACAAATCCCAGGAGATCAGCGGTTTCTGATCTCTATAACCAGCCTGTGTGGCACCAACAACCACCATGAGATCACACTTCATCCCAGTTCTCCTGTTTGGTCTGAAAAATCTTAGCTTCTTAATCATGCCTGGATGAGATACTGGTAAATGTATATTATAGCAAACCTTATGTTTTACGATGCTGTTGTGCTTCACAAGTGAAACAAAAAATAAATAAAATTGTGCAGAACTAAAAAAATCTGTTTAGAGACTGAGAAGCGGATGCTGGCCTGAACGGCTGCACAAACAAACAACAAACTGTAGATAAATGATGGAAGTTTGAAGTTTAAATGCATTAAACTTCAGGGGGCAACTCCTCTGGTTGTAAAATCAAGGCCCTAACCCATACCAGAAGTTTTACTTGACCTCTCTAATCTGAGTTTATAGGCTCAGCCCGTAGTTTCTTGCATGAAGCAGGGCTTGCTTTAAATCGGGCTTAGTTTAGCTGCTCAGCTCAAGTCTCAGAATGAGTCGTCAACAACCACTGGCTCACATTTCACATCATAAAAAAAAGTGTAAAATAACAACATAACACAATCTCACTGCCGTTCTTCACTTAGCTCCTTAAACATACCTTTTCTGTCCACTGAAAAAGCTGGTCTTCTGCAATGTAGCACGTCACCTGGCATATCAAAACCTTCAGGGAAAAAAATGAAATATTTATGCAACATCCATACTTTTGTAATAAAAGAAAACATTTTCAGACCTTTAACATTCAAATGTAATAGGGTTTTCCTGTATGCTAACAAATTAAATTAGACTAAATCAGAGAAGATTAAATCAACACATTAAGCTCTACAATAATTAGTTAAAGTTGTTGAGTTAAAGTCAAACTAAACATCCAGAGGACCCACAAGTATGGATTAATGCTTAAATATCTGTGACATCATGATTCTTAAATATTCAAATAATCCAGAAGTTTGTGTGGTCATTTTTTGTCTTAAATATATTGTCTCTCGTTTTTTGTTTTTTAACCAGTGCATTGTGGGATGTAACACTCTACTGCAAACCCACCTACAAGCTGTTCGCCAGCCATAATTAAACAATAAAGCATAGAAAAAGAATGCACTTGACACTGCGAGGTATGGGACCGGTAAATTCGGAGTCCCGTGGAAAGACAAACATGAGTATCAAATACTTCTGTTGTCGAAAAAGAAATAAAAACGAGGCCCAGGAACCCGTGTGGAGTTTGCATGTTCTCCCTGTGTGTGTGTGTGTGTGTGTGTGTGTGTGTGTGTGTGTGTGTGTGTGTGTGTGTGTGTGTGTGAGTTCTCTCCCGGTTCTCTGGCTTCTTCCCACAGTCCATAGGTGGTTCTAAACTGGCCATAGGTGTGAATGTGAGAGAGAATGGTTGTCTTTCTGTGGTAGCACTGGGATGAACTGGTGACCTTTACCGGGGTGTAACCCTCTTCTCGCCCTAGGAGAGTTGGGACAGGCTGTAGCCACCCACTCCGCTAAATACGTAGCTAAATTATTTTGATTCAACACTCTACAACTGATTTCGTTGGTTAAGTTGGAGCATTACTTTACTATTTAGTCAGTTAATTGTGCCAGATTTCAATCAAGAACATGAGGTCAGCAAACACTGGGTATTTGCCTTTATCAAACAAGCTAAATCAATGATCCAGGATTGTTGCACATTCTAATTTTCTTTCCGTTGATGACTGATTCATGTGGACGCATTATATACTTCAAGCTTCTTCAACTCTTCAAAGAAAAATCCCGTTTACTGATCCTACACTGAACCGAGAGCTTTTAGAGTTAATATCCCTTCTTTTGCTGCATTATTTTCCACCATATATACCAACTAACATCTAAAACACACTTCCCACCCTTTAAATCAGCATTAAAATTGAAGGTTGTGCTAACAGGACTTTTAGTAAATCAGTGATCTTTCAATTAATGGCCAACTGTCGCGGTATCTGCTGTCCACAGCTGCTCCTGTGGTCCTCCAGTACATTAAATCCCAGCAGCCACCTGAAGGCAGCAGGACACGTGTGATAAATCTGAAGCCTCCTCGGCAGCACAGGCGCAACCGTTCACTACATTTATCTTGAATGAATCACGTGTGGATGAAGACAGGCGGTTCTACACATAATCAACCGGTCGGTTATAACTCTGACAACAGACACTAGATTACCAGGATTCATTAATCCTCTGTGTAATGGCCTCTCTTCCAAGTTTTGTAACAGAACCAGCATTTCATTCTTTACCCTCGCACTGCGCGTAATTTATTCAAATTTTTCTTTTATAATATCTCATCTGTTTGCAGCTTGACAGCAAACAGGCCATAGCCATTATAAAGTGCCCTTGATATAAATGAGTGAACATCTCAAGCAGCACTTGAAAAATATTAAACAGAAGTTCAGGAGCAAACCCATTAAACTGAATGATCATCGAGTTCTCGACCGTCAGGTGCTTTCAGACATATTTTGAAGTGCTGCCCCGCTCGGTGCGTCACTCACTGATGGGTTGTCCTTGTGTCTGTAGAAAACACACGCCGATTCCTCGCAGCTTTGCCCCGTTACAGCTCGGCTCCTCTCGTTCCACGCTGACGCACGTCCGACTGTATCCCAGTTTGCCGTGGACAGGATGTGCACTGACAGAAAACCTGTGAAGACAGAGTCTCTCAGTTTTCAAAGAAAGCTCACAAGTTACTCAAGTGTTTATTTCCAAATAGGAAGCATAAAATAACAAGAGTGCTACTGGTATCCCTCACGAAAGGGAACAAAGGCAAATGGAAAGATTATGAGCAAAAATAAAAGTCCAGACTTAAGATATTGAAGGTAGGCTTGGAAAAGTAATAACATTTTTTAACTGGGCTTACAATATAAAGTGCCTCAAGGAAACTGTTGTTGTCATTTGGTGCTATATAAATAAAACTGAATTGAAAAAGATCTGAATGTGGTGTACATGTCAACTGAATTTTTTCAGGTCACCAAAATGCATGTTGCTGCTATCCCAGTCCACAGTAGAGGCTGAGGGGCGTGGCCTACTGCCACCTATAGCTGTGGATCAAAACCTCACTTCAAAGAAACAAAACCATCACCAACTCAGTGAAAACGGTTAGTAAAAAAAACAACCAAAAAACCCCACAAATTCAAAGATTTATTTCTGTCGTGTTACAGAAAAATTGACTCATCAAATAATTGAGAAAATAAGATGCAGATTAACTGATGATCACAAAACACTACTACCTGACTGTCTGCATTATATTTCCTGCAGCTTTTTAGCACCATATCCAACTCGCTCCCCATCTCATCATCTTTAAAAGTACAAAAGATTCTTGGGAATATTCTGTTACTGCCTCTGAGCTGAGCTTTTGGTCCACCATGTTCCAGTGTCCAGACAGGGATATTAAATATTCATTTAATGTGTAATAATATTGGGCGCCCAGTTAAATCTGTCACAGGTGAGTCAGCAGACAGGAGAGAGACAGCACCAACTTACTGGAAGCATTTTGTCCCACGGCAAGGATGAAGTCCGAACACTGCAACTTGTTTCCAGACTTCAGCGACTCAGAGATTTCGGGGCTCCAGTGCAGATGAACCTCTCTGATTGGTTGTACATAGAGAAGAAAGAGTTTAAAGATTTTTTTTTTCCCCCCTCAATATCATTTTTATACATTTTTACAACTGCTCTTCCTGATGAGATCCATCAATCTATATCCTGGTGTTAGGTTTAATAATCATGGTTAAAGTTGTCATTGTTGAATTATTGAAGTACTGCTGTGCATATTATAAGTTGTTACTCCCATTGCTGAAAAATATGTTATGAGACTGTGCAATCGCTACAGCCGCACACTATCACTTACACACAAATACATACACACACACACACACTGATAACTTTGTACATAGCTCCTTCTGTCTCACTAATACTAACACGCCCAACATTTCCTGCATACTATATATGGCATTATCCCTTTATTGACCAAGCATCATACAGG
>VVHJ01048196.1:14165-31140 GCA_015107715.1 Tylochromis polylepis | reverse complement strand
GACCTCCCTCTCCCCAGCCACCTCCTCTAGCTTATCCGGGGGAACACCGAGGCGTTCCCAGGCCAGCCGAGAGATATAATCTCTCCAGCGTGTCCTGGGCCCCGGATCAGACCCAATATAAAACTGTTTAGTTTTTATTTTGTTTTATTTTTTTAGGGAAACTAGGAAAAATACTCTACCACATTGCAGTAGAGTAATTTATGCATGGCTCAACCTGATATAAAGCAGGAAATGCTTTAAGACGAAGAAAATGCTTCAAATGTCGCTTTATGTTTATGACTTAATCATCATGTAACTCCAGAAATTCTGTGACTATTTTTATAGGCATGAGCTTTTAACAACCTAATAATCAAGTGTCAGTGAATGCTAGTGCTCACGCTGCAAGAACAGTACATGAATGCCAATCATGCACTGAGTAACCAAGGAAACCTGTGCCAGCCTTAACAGAGATGGAGGCTGCACAATGCAGTACTTACTGAATTAAAGGTTTATGCACACTCACCCACACGAAGCCTGAAACTATTGAAGGAATGTCTGTTGATGCCATCTAGCTTGCCCATCAGAGCGATGGCAAACTCTACCACGATCCCTATCTGGGCGTGTTGCCGGTCTCTGTCCTAAAACAACATAATCAGAGTGATGTCAGTCCACAGCCTAATTATGAGGTTTGATCATGGCTTGCTTTAAAACAGTTAAAGTAGACCTGATCCAGGCCTGAACCTGGTCTGAAGTAGTAACTACCTCACCTGATTGTTCTCCTGACCAGGCGTCCCACTAAGCCCTGCAGCAGCCATGTAAGTGCTGCCAATTGTCTTGATCTTCTCCACACCACTGAACTTTGGTTTGGACAACAGCTGTTGAGTTAGAGGAAAACAAAATGAGGGGTGTGTGCATTTATCATCCCAACCATGCCAGGGTCTTCATGATTAGCTCCTTTTATTTGTATCTCAGACAAATATTCGGTAAGACTTTGACTTCCCGACCTCATCAAAGTCAGCGATGATCTCATTGAGAAGTCTCAAGCATTCCAGACCCTCTTTGTTGATATCGCACTCAGTGTAAAATTCTTTGAAATCCGGCACCGAAGCGAACATGACACACACACAGTCATAGGACTTGTAGTACAGGTCCTGTTGGGAAAAGCACAAAACCAACAGATAAAGCTTGTACAGGAAACATGCTACTTTTTTATGTGATATGAGGCCACATTATCTGGAAGTTATGATTATTTGTAGAGTTATAGTATAGAGTTCTGCTTATATAGTTTGTAGTTTTTCTTTTTGAATAATTACTGCCAAGCTGTACTCGAGAAGCTTGCTTGTGTTACTTGCCACCCCTGATTTCCTGTGATACCTGCAGAGTCATAGCACGAATCAGAACAGAAGCTTTTCTTAGCATGGAACTTTGAAAGACAATGGAATCACAGCACTGCTCACCAACAATATTAAGTTTACCTGGATTATCAAAGGTGGCTCACCCAGATGAGGTAAGCAGTATAAACACCAAAAATCCAGGAAGCTAGGAAGTTTTGTTGGTGCAATAGCTTAGCAGAGGCCCTTCATTTGATAAAATGAAACCAAGCTGCAGCTGAAAAATGAAACCAATGCAAAGTGCCAGACAGACTTTAAACAAAATCCAAAAGCAAATTATTCCTTATACACTGCTGTATTAAAATGTCACTTAAAAGCCTTAAAAAGCATGCTTACTGCTATGAAAACAGCCTCTATGGACTGTTGATCACATTGTAAAAACTGAGTGTAAACCATCTTTATAAAATCATCCACCAGCATACTGGTTAGAGGCATGGCTTCACTGGTTGACAGTTATCCCAACAAAGACAGCTGGAGCCAATCGGTGTCTGCGACATCTCACCTTCACTAAAACAAACTGAAGGGAACCCCTCTGTGATGTTTGCTCTCCTGGTGACTTTTGGAGCATTTTTAAATGGTTATCTGACAAACAGCAGTGCTTGGTGTGTGATACAGCCAATCCATGAAGTCTGTGCTTCAGTTTTGGCGAGTGAACTTCTAGTACTTTAGTCTGTTATTTAGGATTTATTACTAGATGTGTGTGCCTTTGCAGTGCACACAAAGTTTATGAATGCAGCTTGCTAACCAAACTTGCTAACGTTAGCTGATAAGTAGCACGCCACCCTGTCATCTAAATTCTTCACACTTTGGCTCCAGAAAGCCAAAAAAAAAAAAAGGGTGCTGTGGTTACGTCAAACTTTTAAGCAGTAAAATGTATGAAGTGTATGAAGCACCTGCATATACCCACACTCCTCTGGCACGTTGAGGCTTAAGGACGGGGGAGATGGCCAGCTCCCCCCCAACCTGTTTTTAAATTTCTGCATAGGTTCACCAAGGACAATATGAAGATTGTTGGGCTTGTTACATTTAGATATTTAAACCTTCCTGTTACTTCTACTAACTGTGATAACACTGAAAAGGCAATCAGTCCAGTACAAATCTCTGTGTCCTTGTCTCAGTGTCAGTGAAAACCTGATGAGTAAGCAGCTGGTACCCTGACTGTGTACAGTATTATTAAGGTCCCTCTCTCTGGGGCTTTTAAAACCAAAAATCCACATCCTGGAATTAACAATTACTTAATTTTTTTAAGATAACTGGTCACATTATTGCCAAAAGAAATTATATTAATATCTGGTTCGTGTTCACTTTTAATATGTCGCGATGGGTGGTTATTTCACGGGAGCATTTTTTTTTTTTTTTTTTAAACTCTCTTCACCAATCTTTCATAGCATCTGAGGGACTTGTTAGCCAGAGAGAATCAACTTTGGAAATCTCACCTCATTCTTCTTATTCTCCCCAACAAACAGCGCTGCCACGTGGGCCGGCAGCACATTTTCCAGCAGCAGGCGGTTCAAGTTCTCCCTCGTCTCGATCTCATCCTTCTCTGTGTGGTTCTTGTACTTCAGCAGGAAGTCCCGGCGGAAGCAGTGCTCGTTCTATAATCCAGAAGAATGGCGAGTTTATTTAAAAAAAAAAAAAAAAATCAGCATGACAGATTGTTGTTTTTTTTTAATTCAGCAAACAAAAAACTGTCATTTACCTGTTGTGAGATGATAAGCATGGTGACCAGGAAAAGTGAGATGTATATGCAGCTCATACACTGGGGATGTTTTACCAGCCCTATACATTTCAGGATTCGTCCACTACAAGACAAGCAAGAACATGACCAGTCATAGACTCCACTTTTACTTAGAAATTAATAACTTGCGGTGGTTATGACTTTGACCACCAGTGATTAAAAGCATGAGGTGGCATAACAGTAAACTAAAATTCTCTGCTATAATTCTTTGATTAAGAAAGATTAAAAATCCAATGCCTTAAATCATTTTTGATTGAATTGTCTGACTAAGATTATGGCTTGATGTGTGATAGACCACCCCAAAAGTAGCACTTCAACCTTTTATTAAAAAAAAAATAAATAAATTTTTGTTTTTAAAATGCTGAAGCTTCAAAATGCGGAGTCCAAAACTCCTGGGTGAGATCACTATGGTATGTAAGCCATTTGCTTGTTGATTATGTTTTGGCTGCTCTAACACAGGTCTCGACTTTTGGGCTGAAGTATATCTCATGTTATATGATAAATATTACTGCACTTCAGCCATACACTGATTCAGATTAAGAAAACATGAAGCTAGCAGATGCCATCTAAAATGCAATCCTTGCATGTTTGCATTAGGGCTGTCAACATATCCAGGATAATATCACGATCTAAAAAAAAAAAAAAATAATAATTCCACCAATCAAAATCATGCTTTTTAAAAAATTATTTATCCCACTTTATTAATTCACCAGTCCCCCTACTGAGGCAGATAGTGGGGAAAATACTTGGCTAAATAATATGAACAAATGTCCCTGATGCAGCGCACAGTTTGTACACAAAACAGTATTATGAAGCTAAAATTGAACACCAAACTGCAGAAACTCAGTCAAACCAGAAATAAACTAACTAACAAACACATGAGAGACAACCACAGGGATCAGTAGCTGGAGAGCTGGAGCTCAGAAAGCTGAGAGTAAATGAAGTAAGAATTAAGTCCTCCAAAGTTCGCGGTCTCCAGTGCTTCACTCAGCAAATTAACAACAGCCTAATTCCACCTGTGTGAGTTGTTGCATAACGTGAATCTGACAGAGGCAGCTAAAGCAACAGAAAAGTGATTGCTGTTAAGGGTGGCAACTTCACTGGTCACAAGCCACAGATACGTAGATACATTTGCAGGTCATCAGCGTGAAAACAGGAAATGATACATGTCACCAAAACCTGTGGGATTCACCCTCTTCCTTCAGTCTCACCTGCAGTTCAAAGCATTTGTGAGGTTTCCAAGGTCGTGGCTGTAATTATCAAAGAGCTCATGCTTGATGCTGAAAATGAGGAAGTAGTATGCCATGGAGGCCACAAAGAGAAAGAGCACTTTAAGCTCAAAGCTCATCCGAAGGAAAACTCCACAGGCAATGAGTGACAGGATGCAGCAGTAGACGGAGTACTGAGGGACAGAAAAAAGGATAAATTGAATTAGACTTGTAGCAAATCTATAACCCCAAACCCTTAAATACATCGATTAAAGTCTCTGTGCTTAAATTTAGGATATGAAAGCTGTTATTTGTTTGGTATTTATTATGCTTAATGTTTTATTTACTATATGCATTGATTATTAAAATAAGCGCCAACTCTTTATATTTTGTTAGTGCAAGTTTTTTTTTTTACTGTTAACAGAACTACAACTAATACAAACTACTTTACGCTAACATTAAACACTGCTATTATACACCATCGTGTCTAGGATTAAATCTGTCACTCACGGGCAAGCAAGAGTAGTCATCTTTAACTGCCTGGTCAAAGCACTGCAGGGGAGTGGGAAAAAAAATAAAGAAATAACTGACACGCAACCACTGGACAACATGCTTTGAAGCTTGGCATGACATTTATGAAGTGCAGCACAGCTAGAAATACCAGAGTACTTAATGGATCTGTCTTAGCCTTCAACATGTGAGCAGAGTCTCACCAGGTTGAAAACAGCCATGATAATGATGACCACTATGGTGATGGCTGCCAGGGGAAGGCGCACAAATGGCTGTTTAACCACTGCCTCTGACACAGCTGGCAGCCACCGGCAACCTGACAGCTTCTCTGGAAACAGGCGCTGCAGTGAAGTGAAGAAAAAAAAAAGAAAGACAAAATGGAATCAAACAGGTACGAACAACATGTGAGTTTTATACAGTCAGCTATCTGCAGACAGCAAGCATGAGTAATTCACAGCTAGCTCTTTCAAGGAAAGGAATCCGTCTGAGGAGAAAAAACCCCCCAAAAAACTGTATGTCCAGAACAGAATGTCAGATGTCATCCGCAGAGTCAGTAGGGCGTCTATAGTAAGCTGTAGCATAGTGAACGCAGGACATAGTTTTCATGCCATGTATCCGTTCTTGCATCATCTAATTCTGGCACAGTGAAACATGTACACACAAAAACACGAGTCCTTTTCACTCATGCTTTTATTAGTTGTTCCAATGGGGTGGGGCGTGGGGTACCCCTTACTAAAATCAATTCCTGTGTTTCTGTAATGGTTAATCCACCAGTGTGTGCAAGGTCTTTAATCAAAATGATATTTTTAATGCTAATATATAATTACTGCTATTCATGGTTTTTCAAATTTATAAAAAAAATTTTTTTTAAAAAAGCTGGAGAAAAAAAAAATAAAGGTAAAGCATTTTTGGGTGGGTTAAGATGCTAATTTTGACATTTTTACTTCAATTGTTGAATGTTACGCTTGATTAATTTCTGACTTCTCAGAGAAGTCCAGTGTGCAGAATTTGGGTATAAAAACATGAATTCAGTTTGTCATCTGCCTAATAAATAATATAATTTTTTGTTTTATTTTCATTTTTTTTAACATATTTCTAAAATCTTTGTGTTTTCTTCTAATAAATTAATTAAGCACTGCATTTGCACTGGACTCAAATTTAGGAGCGATCCATCCAGGAATTTTGTTTCATATCTTGACAAGGTAAGAAACATGGAAAGCTGTGGGACAGTTTTGTCCCATCGCCTTGGTATTTTCTTACATTAGATAAACACAATGCTAATATAAAACATTAAAAATAGAAATTTTGGGTTTCCATTTAATCTCATAAATGCAGTTTCTCTGAAGCACAATTACTCTTTCAATGTATCTTCAGGTATTTTAAATAAAAAAGGAATACAGACAATCAAACAATGCCTCAACTCTGATTGTATTTATGTACTTACTGGATAATTTACTTTTTTTTCCCCTTTCTTTTTTTTTTTTTTTTTAAACACAGTAATAACAGTAATAATAATAATAATAATAATAATAATAATAATAATAATAATCAATCAACATGCAACAATAATCATATAATGTGGAGCTTTTTAACTGCATCACATGGGTTTCAGTCCTTGGATAATACAGGCCAAATGATGGTGAAGGCAACTGCTGTGGAAAAAAAGTCTATAAAGAACTTAACATTTAATTTCCACTTCCGATGCACAAGGAAATTAAATTAATTGAATGTCTTCAGCAAACCACTTGTGAGTCAAGAATATATAATATTAAAATTACGGCTGTCAACGTTAACGACGATTAATCCGTCATCACGATTAACGCGATTAAAATTTTTACCGCAGTTAACCCATCTGGAGCGCAGAATGACTCAAAATCCCTGAACTGTCTCTGTCAACGCATTTTGGGCAGTTTGTCCGTTCTGTGCTCCGGATGGGTTAACTGCGGTAAAAATTTTAAATTGCGTTAACGTTGACAGCCCTAATTAAAATGTGTTGCTGGATAAACGAGAACCTCTTTAGCACTGATGCTTGACCAGCATCCATCTTGGCTTTAGATGTTACTGTAAAGCTGCATGAAAGAGTTCTTGTGTCATTGAGGCTTTTTCTCCTGGTTTCTACAAACTGGGCCTGAAGAGAATCTTGTACTAAATCACTTAAATAACCAGATATTGAATGTGAACAAATGTGAATTAATAGACAAACCTGTAAGTGACCTGCGTAACAGATGGCCAGGACCAGGAGCAGCACACAAAACAGCACTCCAAATGACACCGCCAGTCCCCGTCGACTTAGGAGGACACGAATGAAAAAACAAAATAACATCAATCTCCAGCTCATCTTCTAAATATAAAAACGTCGTCTTCGTAGTATGCTTTAAAAACCCTTTAAAATGCTTTAAAAACTGTCTCTTCTTCTAGTTTGTCCTCATGAGAAGAGCAGATATTCAAATATCCGAAAAACTTAAAACATACTCACTCCCTCGCAACAAACATCTGAACGATGAAGATACAGAGGAAGATGAAGGTGGCACAGCCGACGTAGTGTTTGAACACCGGCAAATCCAGGGCTCGATACTAAGAGAAGCAGAAGACACTTATCATGCTTCTTATTCAGTATTCAAATGACTAAATGTAAGTATGTATGCAAGTATGATAAAGCAGTCATTTATATTCAACATTAAATCTCACCAACCTGTTTTTCCAGGTCTTTCTTCAGAAACCACACAGCTAAAATGCTACGCTCATCAAACTTATACCACTGCCTACAACAGAGGAAAGGAGGTAAGTGGGCATGGAAGAAGAAAAGCAGCGAATGAAGGCGGAAAGGGAGTTATTAACAGTCTCCTTCTTCTATGAGATTTACATTTCAGGTGCTCTGCATTGTGACTGTTTTTAAGGTGAGCACTGGGCACATGCCGCACTGCTCTCTGATGGATCACGCCTGATGCAACAACTTGATGCAACTAAGTAAAAAAAAAATTTAAAAAAATCTCAAAAAATGAATAAACACTAGGGTCATAATTCCTGTTCATTATAAACAAATAATTGTACTGAACGATACAGATCCAAATAGATCATTATGGAGGCTCTTAACTTAATCTACATGTTTTAACACTGCACAGAGCTTTAAGTGGAGGTCAGTGCAATGGCAAATAAATGTTACAATATTAATACTTATCGCTTAAGTATTAAGTGCTCGCTTATCATTAAGGCTCCAGTTCCAAAGAAGGACAGAACGATTCTTACACAATTTTCTTAATTTCTTTAATTTTTTGTGTGCTGCACAGAGAAGGCAAATTAAATTTGCTCTTAAATCTGCTTAGCTAACCTTTCATATACTCATGGTTTTGCTGACAGGTGCATATACAAAAACATCTCAGATTTAAAAAAAAAAAAAAAAACCCAAAAAAACCCCAAATAAATTAAAAATTAACAATAGAAAACAAAAACAACGGTGTCTCCTTTGTCGTTTTGCTGCATCATTTCCATTCAGTTTCATAAAATGTAATCATTGCACAACAGCAGGAATGATTTGCATGTTTTATCTACAGCCTCCGATTTCAGAGAAGCTTTATTTTTAAATCTGTAATAGCTGAAGCTGTAAAGCAGCAACTTCACTAATTATCTAGATCATCTGCACAGTGAGTCAGGGTCTAAAAGTTCACAGTTACAGTTAGTTCACTAATGTGACATTTCGAAAAAAATGTTAAATCATTGTCAGTAATCTATTGCTCCATCAGATCCATGCATGCATTTTTAATGTACTAGAGTATAAATTCAGTAACAAAATGTTTCTCTTACTATTACCATGAGCTTTTTGTTTTGCCTGTTGTGGTTTATGCAGAATTTGAAGTTGCAGACAAAATATGTAGTAAATGCTTCTTTTTTTTTTTTCTAAAATATTTTTGTCACAGACAGTCAGAACAGTTCAGCAAAACTGTGGTATCTATACCACAAAAGCACAAACCAAATGAACCAAATGTGAACAAATTTGTCATCTGCACTTACTTCTGATCAGCATCTGACCTGAGAGGATGCAGGTAAACCAACACAGGGCCTGATTTAAGCATTGTAGAATACTGGTTCATAGCTGCTGCTGGTTCATTTGAGGTAAAAGCTTGTGACACAGGCTAGTGTCAGAACACTGAATTTTAAATTGGGTTAATGGATTTTAATATTTGGTTGTTCGTGTCAACAACCAGGAGATTAACTTTTCAGTGTCAACTGTGAGATTTGAAAGTTTATAGGATATTGCCATCTGGACTAAAGCTGTGGAAGGATCTATCAGCAAACTGACAGAACAGCACTACTGAGCTTGAAGCAATAGTAGCTGAAGAAAAATAAACTGCAACATCTTGGCATATAAAAATGGTCACAGAGCCAATCCAGAATTTCAGGGAAACAACAGGGTAAACAATCAGTCAGGTTTATCATCAAGGATCAGGATGTAACCTTGATCAGAAACAATTCAGCAGAGGATTTCCTGCACTGTGCAATTCCTTTAAACCTGTTAAATACAATGCATTGCAATATTTTATAAAATATGCAAATATACTACAAATATTGCATCAATCGTGATTTGAGATTTGAAATTGACCTACTTGTTGCTGAGCTCATCTATGGCAATGGTCATCTCATTGTGCAGCTCCTCATCAAACCTAGTCTTCTGGGATTTATTCCTGGACCAGAAAACAGAGACAATAAGGAAGTGGCATGCAGACCAACACAGAGACAAGTAGGGTGACTGGAACAGATGCTGGAAAACCAGATCAAGCATGTGGGTCTCTCTGGTCCAATGTAGCTGTGGTTGGAGGCCACTTGGTTAATGCCATTCTGAGCATTAGTGAGAAAAGGGAAACATAGGTTGTGCCTGCAAGAGTGTTACTGTATGAAAAGGGAGTGTGCCAGTAATGCTGCAAAGATCTGTGTGTTAGATGATCTCATTGGGATTTGGTTGGTGTGTTTCTGTCGTGCTCCTGCTCGGAAACCCCCCTGCTACATCAGGAAGGAAACATTCACACAGATGCAGAAACCCTGATTACCACACAAGCCCCAGTAGGTGATCAGTGTTAATAGGATCATGTCAGTCCACTAACAGAGGTTAGGGGCTTTCGAGATCGCATGTTGCCCTGTTACAAAGAGGCGGCAGTTAGAAAAGGTCAGAAAATATGTATTACACCACTGCACAGGTTAGTGTTAGAACAGCAAGGTTCTCTGCTAAGACAGTAGTTCTCAACCTGAAGGTCTAGTTTTTAATCATTACATTCAAACTTAGAGTAATTAACCATTTTAAAATATTTGAAGGGAACCTATTTTGCTCACTTCCGGTTCCAATTTTTTACTCTTACACTCCACTAGAGTAGCTGTGCATGAGTTCAAAATAATTTTTAATGATCTTATATTGGGCCTTGATGCCACCCCCTCAGGTCATTCTATTTGATACACACTGTTTTTACCCTTTCATCTCCAGCCAGCTTTCTTGCGATTGGTGGCCCCTCATAAACAGAAGGCTTGAATGGCAGGTGGGTGAAGCTTCTACGCTTATAATCACAACTGTCAAATATTCTAATTGAATTATACACTCAAGATTTAGAAAAACTTACACATTTAATTATGAAACCAAGTAACAAATCAACACTGCTGGCTTCTCTCCCAAGTGGCACAGAATATCTGATATATCTGATATCATACATGTCATTTCCAGTACCACAAGAAAGACACAGAGAGAGCACAAATGGTCAACGACTTAGCCTTCTGTTACTACTGAACATAAGTGGGTGAGCTGAGCAAAAGAAAAAAAACCCAAAACATTAAACATCTTATTTTGTTCTTCGTGTTTAAAGTTTAGTCATACTGAATTTTAAAGGCTGTTTTTATATTTGTAAATAACAAGCCAATTACATACATGAGCAAAAAGTAACAGTTTTCATTTAAAAAAAAAAAAAATTAAAAACACATAATAGGTCCCCTTTAAAACTTTTCTTTCGGTTATCTGCGTAAAACAAACTGATTGCAGGGGACTGGGGAAAAAAACAAAACATGGAAAGTGCATAATTTAAAGTAAAACAGCTCACTGTAGTCTGCATTTACACAAGTCCACGTGAAGCATTTGTTGGAGAGAATAAGCTGAAAGGCTGAGAACTACTACAATGAAAGGACTGAGGACCTTGCGGGCCGTGAAGGCTCCACTCACTTATAGTTGCTGAACGGAGGGGTGGGCAAGGAGAATGGCTCTTCTAGACACTCATCAAAGCTGTCGGGGTCCAACAGTAAAACACAAATATACATCGATCACAACAGAGCAGCGCAGAGCCAAAAAACACAGGATTTGTAATCATTTTAAGATAAAAATCGAACGTAGTGCAATAACAACTGTCAGTTTTAATTAGAGATCAGTATAATCTGCCATGTCGTGTCATTAAAACCGTGTGGATCATTTCAACTGTGACAGCCTCAGCCTTACTCGACTATGAATACATGAATGAAATTGACAGTTTCCGAGATAAAACAAACCTACACACTCTCAGGATGGAATGCTTGTGCACTCGGATCACACTTATCTCTTCTAATCACATTACTTCAGCCCACACTGTTTTGTGTAGGCGAGTCCTGCCCACTGATCAGTAGCTTCACTGTTTTCATACTGCCTTCACCAGATGGGGAGAGAGAATTAACCATTACAAGCTATGACCACAATCAATTTGGTTATGCATTATTTAAAGCTAGTGGAAGGACTACTCCTATTGCTCAGAACTCCCACCCCTCTGCAGGAATAATTGCCACTGCAGCACAGCTTTAAAAAACAAAATCTCTATTTGCTAGTCAAATCGAACTCCTCTAGCACTGCTTTTGCTTCCATGAAACGGAATCATTCCGATTCTAAGAAATATTAAATCTGTACCAATCAACAAACACTAATGGTGTAGTTACGCTTGCAAGAGCTGTGACCTAATCAGAGTGCCATAACCGTTTATACTTGCTTTTGAAGCACGCTTAACTCACTGCAGTTTTCTCTTAAATAATAAGTGTTGGTGCTGAGAAAAAGAAAATAAAACTACTTCACCACACTAACAGGAGAAGAAGCCAAAGCAGGCTTTCTGCAGAACATCTCGTGTGGCAGCTGTAGTCAAAGTTGGCATGAACTCGTTATCAAAGCACCGTAACCATTTATACTCATGCTTGATGAGTACAATGGAGTTTTCTCCTAAATGGTAAAAACATTCAAAAAAATCTCAACATTTCCAGCTGTTACAGCAATTTCTCTCGCTATGAATTTCCAATATGGAAACTCTACACTTCAAGACTGATGTATTCTTGAAATTCCTATAGTGACCAGCCTGCCTTCAGACTGACTGTGCTGCAGAGTGACAAAAATTGGTAAACAAAAAGTGCAAGACAAGCCAAAAAACAAAAACAACACTATTTGCAAGCATTAATTAGATCATTTTTGGCAATGGATGACAACAGTGAGCATAAACTGCCTGTCAGACATCTGTATTACATAGTAGGTGACCTACTAATACTACTACATCTGCTGTTTACAGCCCTGTTCCAAAAAAGCCGTGATGCTTTGTAAAGTATAAGTAAAGACAGAATGCAGTCATTTACAGATCTCATTTTATCCACAACGAGAAAGAAATCCCAAAGAAATCATATCACGTGTCCAAACTGAGAAAGTGTTCCATTTTAAGAAAAATATTAGCTCATTTTGAATGTGATGGCAGCAACACATATCAACAACGTTTGGATGGGGCAACAAACGGCTGAAAAAGCAACTGGTACATTTTGAAAGTAATCGGGTTAATTGACAACAGGTCAGTAACATGATTGGGTATAAAAATAGCATCTTAAACAGACGGAGTTTCTCAGAAGTAAAGAGGGGCAATTTCAGAATAGCATTCCTTAATCTAAAATTATGAAAGCACTGACTATCTAATCATTTACAGTACATAATATCATAAAAGTATCCCAAGAATTGGGAGAAATCTCTGTGCGCAAGGGACAAGGCTGAAAATCTATATTAGATGTTTTTGGACTCCAGGGCTGTTGAGCAGCTAGAATAACAGACAAAAGCCCAGCACACACAGAAGAACATATTCAGCACGCTGATTGTATGCTCACTGCAAGTTACTCTAGAAAATAAACTAGATGCTATTTGGCTCAGGTGTCCGTATGAAGTGTGACAAATTGTCAGTAGAAAGTAAAATCTTGCTTTAGATGTCATCTAAAATGACTCCAAAATCTCAGATCTGTTGGAAATGCTTACATTTTGGGTATTGGGTATTTTGTCATCGCCTCTGTCAGTGCGCCCCAGGGTGGCTGTGGCTACAATGTAGCTTGCATCACCAGTGTGTGAATGTGTGCGTGAATGGGTGGATGACTGAATGTGTAAAGCGCTTTGGGGTCCTTAAGGACTAAGTAAAGCGCTATACAAAATACAGGCCATTTACCATTTACCATTTATTATGGTAATCTCCATAAGTACAGCTGAATATAGTCAGTGATGTAACATCTGCAAGATATTAAACTACAATATGCATCTAAATGCTTCAATATAGTGTCTTATATAATACAGTATTAATAATGCAGTGAAAAGACATCACAAAGGCTTCAGGGTTTATGAACTGATGCGAAGGCCCCGACTGGAAAATTTGCTGGCCAAAAACTCTTTTCTTTTGAGGCAGCGGTCATTAGGACGCTACCGAGTACGCTGGTTGTAAAAGCCAGTGTTTATCTGTGTGAAAAAGCTTTTTTCCCCCCATGTCAAGTTTCATGTTGTGTTAGAGTCATGTGTGAATTAATTCTGTAGCTACTGGAGCAGTTCAAGATTCGGCTTACCTCTCAGGGTTCTTGGAGCTCTGGCTTGGTCGCAAAGGAATATCCTGAAAAAGATGAGGATAATACTGTAGTTATATAGCCTTTTGGTTTGGAAATGTTCTCACAAGACAATGTTTCCTTAGTTTTGACGAAAGAAATGTAAAATCAACTTTTAAATCTCTTACTTTCTTAAAGTTTTTTTTAAAAATTCAATGCAGTGAAAGTAAAAATAACCTTTTCTGACTCCTGATATGTTTTGATTTATCCTTTACTTATCAAATGTTCAGAAATAACATGAAAATCCACAAACTTCTGCTAAATCGTGTAATACACACTTATTGCTTTAGCTGTATGCTAACCAATCATGCATGTGTGCATGGTCACCCTCACCAAAACCCCACTCTGAGCCATAAAAAAAATAAATAAATAAATAAATATCCCCCAAACTTTATACTGTTTCATTGTCATATTGATAATAATCTAAATAAACCGTGGTGTACGATCCAGCTACCTTACCTTGAAACGTGGTTTGCCATTGACAATCGTGTCTGGTGTGAAGCCCTCTCGGTTCTGCAGATGGGCAAAAGGTTTGACAGCTCCCCAGGACTCAAGGTAGCGGGTCATACGCACAGATGCTCGCATCTTCAGACCATCATTCACCCGAGGTTTGGGTGCCCTTTGGGTGTTCAGGGAGGGGTCCTTAGACTTAAGATGTAGATAAACATGCAAAGATTTGATAGTAAATATCATGTTCTAATGGCTCAAAGAAAAACCGTCCCATCTGATCAAAAAGAGATGAAAATGGCCAAAAAAACACCAAAAAACCAAAACATTTATGCAGTATTCTTTATAATGACTAATCTGTCTTAAGATCTGACAACATCCAATTAAAAAAACAACAACAACAACAAAAAAACAGTGTGTAAATACCAAGTGAAAAATGTAAAAATGATTTACATGATTAATATGATTGTTTTACCAGTAAAGTTCAAAATCCTAACAGCAACTATCTGTACGAGTAGATATTTGAAATGCTTAAGATTTCTCCGTCCTTCACAAATTGTGTTTTTTAGGAATATGGACTTAGAGCTTACCCGTGGATCAATGACTAGGTAGGTCTGGACGTTGAGCTCTTTTAAGTAGGGGTCCCTGAGGTGACCGTTTCCTTCTTCCACTTCATACGCCTTGTTTAGGTGCTTCAGAGTCGCCTCTGTGATGTGGACACGTCTGGTCAAATGTAAAAAAAAATAAATAAATACATAAAAGTCCCACAAGGTAACATGAATCTGGCAACTTCAACTTTTTAAAAGTCAATATTTAATGTGAAACAAGAAAAGGTAAAAAAAAAAAAGGTAGTGCTCCTTACCCTGGAAGGCCTCCTGACTCCATATGATTGGCTAGAGTGACATCATGAGACCATACGTCAAACTGCCACTTACGAAGTCCAATCACACCACAGAGCACGTTGCCCGAGTGAACGCCAACTCTCATGTTGATATCTACTCCTGTGGCCTCCCGTACCTGCCTGAAGGAGTTTTGCAGGAATAAAAAAAAATCTTCTTTTTATTCTTTAATATTATTTCTATATTTTCAGTCATTCCAAACACAGTAACACTGCAAGGATGTATGTGTGTGTCTCTCAGTGCATCTCTACCATACATCTCCGTGTTTTAATTAATCTGTATGGTAAAAATGTTCCCCTTAGACCTTCCACACAGTTTAATATACCTTCCACTGATACATTACATTAACGCTTCATAAATAATTAATGCATAAATCCTGGTTATTCAAACATTTTACAAAACTATTCTGGTAACTGTACGTTAAAAACAACTACAAGTGATTGTTATAAGAAAAACTCACTTGATGGCTTCACACATGTCCAGACCCATTTTGACACAGTTCTTCGCATGTTTAGGTAGTGAGACCGGCAGCCCAGACACACAGTAGTAGCAGTCTCCGAGGATCTTGATTCTCATGCATTCGTTTTCCTTTAAAGAATGAGGAAAAACAGATCCTTCATTCACAAAAAAAACAAAACAAAACAAAAAAACGATGTGCCACTTTCCACAAAAACAGCTTTGCCTATTAGGGTTTAAGTGCACCAGTCAGACCTTAATTAGTGAGTGCTTCCTTTGTCAGCTGTCAGACCCTGATTTTCTGAGATGAAGATTATTTCACTATAGTGCCAACAGTGGTTCAAGAGGCAAATACTGAAGTGCAAGTTGAATATAAATGGGGCCAGAAATGCCCCTGTGGTCAAGCTTATATTGGAGAAAGCACACAAACAACATATTTCAGAACATAAAACGGCCATTTGTACTGGAAACGTGGAGTATGGTATAGCCAAACACTATCATGAGGTTAAACATGGCTCCCCTACCACCTTCATTTAACTTGTTTTGAACATGTAACTCTTCCAGCCAGAGGTTGGAAGAGTTTTTCTAAGCTTTCTGAGAGAGGATTTCAATGCTCAAGGCAATGACACCTGCTCGTCTGAATGGTGATTTTACCTTAAATTGCCATTTGTGAACAAGCACCAATGCAAACAATGATATATACAAAGATACATAATGAAACTTGTACCCTCAGTTGGTAACACACTACTCTGTTTTAAGAATTATAATTACTGTTGTATATTGTTAAGAGGGTGATATGAGAAATTATATTGATATTATGATATTAGAAAGTGATTTACTATGTGACTGTTTTAAACCAATCATCTGACAGATTGCAGTATGTACAGGATATGATCTCCATTTTGTTTCATGCTCTGATGAAGGCCACTAGGCTGAAATGTTAGCATGTTTGTTGGCATGACCAAATAAATTGGTGTGTTTGAGATTTGTCAACAATGAAAGTTTTGTGTTTATGCTACCTATTACCTTTGGGTATTCAACACTTGGATATAAAAGGTATTTTTATTTAATGTCTTAACTCACCTTGGCAATTTGGTCAAACTTGCCAAACAGTTCATTGAGCATAATGACCAGCTCCTTGGGAGAACAGTCACTGGCCAGTCGGGTGAAACCGACAATGTCTGCATACAGAATGCTGAAAGATATTAAGTGAATGAACATTTAACACAGAAATATTCACATGTAATGAAATTCAACATGTGCAACAAGCATTTATCAAACAAAATAGGTTTTGGAGCTGGTAAAGTCAACTCGGTTTACATGCATACTTCTGGCTTAATGACACATCTGATGTCAAACTTTTTTCTTTTTTTCTTTTTTTTTTTCTTTTTTTTTTTTTTTTTTTTTTTTTTTTTTTTTATTCCTTAATTTTTTTTTTTTTTTTTTTTTTTTTTTTTTTTTTTAATATTAAAA
>VVHJ01048196.1:0-13904 GCA_015107715.1 Tylochromis polylepis | reverse complement strand
TCACCAATTAACTATAGATGCTGACAAGGACTTCCTGAAGGCTCTGTTAACAATCAACCAATGTGCAGTGGACTGGAGGATACTAATGGCCATAATGCTCAAACAGTTTTAGTCCTTCAAATTTGGCCCCAAAACAGCAGCTTTTCTCAGCACAGCCCATTATGATCCATTGTGACCATTATGGGCTGTGCTGATCAGGATTGATCGGGCAAAAATATCTGTACCATCACCCATTAACCTTCAGTAGACCTGATTTAAAGGCATGTTTGGTTCAAATGCTGAATAAGAGGCCAGGCATTATTAAAACTACCCATCAGCAAACCACAAAGGAACACTGATATCTTATATGACCTATCAAAGACCTTGACACCACCAAAATAAAGATCTAGAAGCTTGGCAAGAATTCAAACAAAGAGAGAGCAGTGGACTCATTGTCTTAACATATCTGTATTCACACCAGCTAAGTGAATACAATCACCTTACCGAATTAGATGTTGTGTGAATAGTTTTGATTAATGTTTCACAAAGCATGATGTGATTTGTTTAATCGGGCTTAGAAAAGACTGCAGAAGGGAACTATTAAAGAAGCCATCAACTATGTCCAAGAATACCCATGGTTCAGTTCATTTCAAACTAGTAAACTCTAATAAAAACCACCACAAATATTCATAGCTTGTGTACATATAGGCGAATGCACCAAGCAGAGCCGATTACTGACACTGTTGAAGCCTGGCCTGAATAACGCTGGCCGTAAAGTGACCAGCAGATGAACACAGATACTGCACCTGCTTCCACTACGTGACTGAAGTGAGCCAGGTGTTTCAGGAGACTGAGAACACAGCTAATTACTGGGCTGACTCAGGTAATTATAGAGACTAGTATGGGACACGGCCTATCATTTAACACATTTTTGCCGTGGCCTTAAATGAACAAGGAAGCAAAGATGATGCCACAATGGACCTTTGATTGCAAAATTCTAAATCTCTATAGATCCTCAAGCATTTTTTCAAACATCTTAAAAAGAAAATAGTTTAGTTTTTTTGTGTTTAATGCCATTACAGTTTCATTTTGCATCCACATGCAGAATATTGTTAAAAAACATTGCTCAAACTGTCTTTACAGCGTATTCGGTTTGCTCTTAAGAAAACCTGCAATGCTTTTAGTGAAGCGAGATGAGAATGGCGTCCTGTTTACGTATCAGAAAAATCATTTTGCTTTCAGCTGCCCTGATATCGTTCAGCACTTGCTAAATTAATGAAAACCTCATAAAGCAGAGCTGTATTTGGGTCACTGCTCTGAAAACAGACATACTTCAGTATTTAGAGAATTGGTCTCGAATCACTTTTTTCCCCCCCTGCTTTTTTCTTGCCTTGTTTGTTTTATGAAGCGATGCCTGAGAATTTAGATTTAGATTAAGAATACAAAAAAAGCATTTTTGCATTTTCTTTGAATTATTTCAAAAAAAGAAAAATCTCTTTTCTAATTCAAAGACAAACGATAAATACAATAAAATACTTTCTGTTTAAGATGCGGGTCTTTTACAAGCCACGTATACTAGATATGAGTCACAACTCATCTGAAGTGATTCATTTTAAGCTTACACAAATGTAGTCTTTTATTTAGTCTGGGAATCTGTCGATGTTAATAATTATAAGCAGAGCAAATTCAGGCCATTTCCAAAATGTCAGATTGGACAGCCAATATCTGCTGCCAGAACAATGAGTGCATTTTTTTACTATAATGAGGCTTCTACAATGAAGTTATTATTTAAAATAATTTTGCAATAATTTTGTTGTACCTGACATTCTCATGCCTCTTGACATACAGGCTTTTGAAGTTGTTATCTTTGACGAGTCGTTGTTGCTCTTCTTTGTCTTTACAGTCTTGCAAGCGCTCCATTATTGCCAATTTCATCTTCATGGAGATATAGACTGGCAACACAGACTGCAGCAGGTTCTCCTGCAAATGCAAACAGACACAGACACAGACACACACAATTAGTTACATAAGTGCAATTTAGGAGAGCCAGGAAATTAAGCTTATTTGACTGCTGCACTCAGTATACAGTCATGATTGGTCAAGTCCTGAAGTGAACAAAGGTCAATCAGAAACAGAAAGGGTAGAACAGAAGGCATCGACAAATATGATGACCAGCACACAGGCACAAAATCTCTAATTAAAACACTTTTTTTTTCTCCTGTGACCATCTTTAATTCTGTCTGTAATCATCATCATACTTTTAGTCCCAGTCTGTAACTGTATCGGTCCTATTATTTCCTCAGCACCGTCCCCACACCTGTGAACTTTCAATTAGCATTCAGAGCAGGAGTGGTTTATATAGAGACCAGAATATTCACACTGGTGCCACTGCATTGTTGGTGCAATGGCACCAAACGCATACAGAGAGTGTATCATTATGCTGCTATCGCAGCCAGTCCGTGGTTAACATGAGACAGCAGAAGAAATATGTGTATAGCATGATGCATTCACTAATAGAATTGGAGCCATAATACCCTAAGGCGTCAGAAATGTTCAAAGTTCAACTGCTTGATTAAGACATAAATCTGACGAGGGAACTTCCAAAGAAATTATTCATTCCTTCTCATACCGTCAGAAGGGCGACAGGTTACATCATCTGACTACACTGGCTGAGACGAGGCTTGTTATATTTAAATTCAACAAGTCACTGCAAAGTGCTTCAAATACATTTCCTTTATTCAGCGAGGTAAAAGTCTCATTGAAATTAAAAATATCCTTCAAAAGACTAGAGCGAGAGTACTTGAGTCTTTTTTGCCAATTCCGTTTTGACTCAAGACGACAAACATTTGTAATTGTGATGAACGTGATAACAATAATCATGAGATCTGAGTAAGGTATTTGTACAGAAAGAATTAAAAGGAGAAGTTGATGTCCATTTCTTTGTGCATGAATAAATTAGTACTTTAAAGTGGACCTATTTATACGTTTTTCTGCCATATACATACGTACACTGTTACAGTGATGGATGCTCACGTTTAACCTTTTTGCAAGCGGCAGCTAATCAGAAGAAATTTGACTTGAAAGGGGAGGAGCTAAAACAACTTTTTTTCAGAACTGTGTTATAAATGTCTACAGTGTTTTGAGTTATTAATGCTTGTAATTCAGCAGGGTGGATTTTTTTAATAATATTTTCACAATCTTTCCGTTCATATTTGCTTAGGATGTAGAGCAGGAGGAACAAGGGCTGCATGTGTGAATAGTTAAATTTGATTGATTAAACTGATTTTATTTTAAGGTTTTCAATCAAGACTCCAGCTGGGCCACATAAGGACATTCACATTCTTGTTTTTAAGTCATTCCTGTCTTCATTTGGCACATGGTTCAAGTCATTGTCTTGCTAGAACATTGATCGTCTTCATAATCTAATATATTGCTCTATTCTGGGACCCTTTTATTTACTTCACCTAATCAGGAGCTGGCGAACCTCCACTTGCTTGGAACAGAGATACCACTACCACACTTCATGGTATGCGAGGTATGTTATATACCAGCTGATTTGTGTCTAAATTTAGTGCTTTGGTTTACAGATGGTGGTTTACATGTCAGAAATTTCTCTGACTTTTTGTAAAAGCCAAGTGTGTTGTCACAAGACTTTTATTTCTCTGGTGGGTTTCTGGACACTCTCCAAGCTGTCAGAACATATCAAGACCTGAGGGAATGAAAATTAATTTTGAGTCTTATTTTTTTAGTCCAAATACTCACACACTTTTCAAATTAAGAAGTAAGAACACACACATGCATTTAAATCAGTGTAAACAGTAAACAGCATACAGTTGTGTCTTCTTAGTTACTCAAAATACTTTACACATGAAGATTACGGTCACCCATTCACACAAACGCTCATGATAATTATGCTTTCACTGTTACACACACACACACACACACACACTAGGGCAGTTTTTTGTTTGTTTGTTTGTTTCAGTATCTGGATTGCGGACACCTCAACATGTAGAAAGGAGAAGCCGGAGTAGGAACCACAGATCTTCTGATTAGTGGATCCCTGCTGTACCTCCTGAGTCAGTACTGCTCCAGAGTAAAAACAAATCATCCACATGTAGTAATATTTAAACACAAACAATGTGGGAGAGATCATGAGGGTTAAGAACTCACCTAAGGCAAAGCATTTTATGTGTTAGTCTTTAAACATGCGTGTGTGTGTGTGGGCTCATGCCTCCTTCTCTGTGCTACAATATCACCTGCCTTTTAGTCACACTGGAAAATATTTATCAGGAAAAAAACTACCTCTCATAAAGTGACCTTTGCATAGACGACGGTATGTAAAGTGCTTCTGGAAATGTCATCCTTTATATAATATGTGCATGTGAATGAAAATGTATATGAAAAACTCCCAGTATAATACTTATTTTTAAGAAGAAGAAACATATATAAACATTGTTTTATTAATGCTGGTTTCAAATGGGTGCATAAACAAACAGTTTGAATATCATTTTGATGTCCTTCATGCCCTGCCAAGAAGCATTTCAGGGGAATATACTGGGCTTTTCCCAGTGGAATTAACACAGTGTGCGACTGTCATTGGTTCCTCTTTCTCTCTCTCTCTCTCACACCGTCTTCCCTCTCCTCCCAGCCACAGTTCAAATACAAGAAGGGAAGGTTTGAATGTTAACGATTATACCATTCCTTTTTTTTTTTCTCCTGCTAGGCAACACTGAAACCTCCCTGTCAACATGTTTTATGTCCTCTACTAAGGAACGGTCAAAACAAATGATAAAAGGGGAAAATTGTTGCAAAAAGGCTTCTGAAGTAGAAGAAGTCGGCACAGATGCATGTAATTTAAAAGGCATCACAGGAAAAATTTGAGAAGGATTTGGTAGTCACATTGAAAACATTCATGAGAGAGTAAGGGCAGCCAAAGGCAAAGCTCAGAAATTAAATGCAATAAAATAATAAGAGTACGGCAATAATGATTACGATGAGCTACTTTCATTTGTCTTTAATGTTTGTTTGCATTCTGTGAGGGTTCAAAATATAGAAAAAGCTGTGAAAACCCGTGCTAAAACACAACACTAGCCAAGCTTCGCTTTATCCAGTGAAATGATTCAGACCACACACCTATTTTCAGAAACAAATGTTCATACATTTACATACAACACATACTAAAGCATGCATGCCACATAATGAAAGCCACTGTATTATACTAACCTGTTGTCTCTTTTCTATCTCAAGCTTCATCCGCATACCCAGGGACCTCAGGGTGTCCTGGAAAGCCTGCCTCAGGGTTTTCTCCATTAGGACTTTATGAAAGGCTCCCACCACACTGCCGCACAGAAACACCACCGCGTTGGACAGCAGCTAGAGAAAGAGGCACAACAGCAGATGTTAGAGCTCAAGTTGAAACACTTGTTATGCGCAAACACACGAACACACACACGCAGGCATGGATCTGAACCTCTGTGTGCCTGCTGGAATGGGACATTACAAATTAATGATACTCAAGTTCCTACGTCAGTGGCTTTGGCTTTCTACTGGTCCATTTTTTGGGTTTAACTTGGCTAGTACAAACTCTCACTTTTGGTAATAAACACAATATTTTGACACCATCACATTACACATTCAACTGTTAGCCATCTGACAGAATAAAAATGTATTGATTGTAAAATACCAGAGTTGTTATACACTAAAAATCATGGATTTTGACACCATGCTGTTTAAAGAAAGTAGATATAACCTTTCACAGTTTCAGTGTTTTGATTCCTACATTCTGGTAATTATTAACTGCAACTTGCCATTTTCCCACAAATTATATTGACCTTTAGTCCTGAACACATTCCTCACATAAAAGCAAAAGCCACAGACTGATTAACATCACAGAAACAGTAAGAACTAGAATTACTAGAATAATTCAAATGGTTTTACCTGGTTGGCAAGGTAACTGGTCTCTGTGCTGTAAAACCTGAGGCATATTGTGAGGGCCAAAATGTGGGACAGCGAGGAAATGATGCTCAGCACTACAGCATCCTTCAGCTGGAATGGCAGCATTGTGTATACAGAGAAGATGATGAAGAGGAATAAAGGCACCTGGGAACATATAGGAAAAGATTGAGTCACTTCAAATCATTCCTAGTTTTTGTAACAATTACATCATCTGGCATTTAGTCACAGATCCAAAGCTAAAAGACATTTCACAGCTAAGCTGCAGAAGATTTATGAGAAGAAAAATCCATTTTATAGATGACCAAACAAGCAAATTGGTGACCTTGGAGAATCAGAAAGTATAAGTATTCATAATTTTTTTCTTCTAAATGGAAATGTACTATATGCAGAAACTGTGAAATATTTATTTTTCGAAAACATCCATGCTCATTTTGAAGTTTGGGGATTTCATTATTTGCAGTCAATCATTTAAAAGAATCTGTGCAATAAGAACAGATCAAACGCAACAAAAAAAACCCCCAAAAAAACAAAAGCCAATACTGAATGTCCGTGATCTTCTTGATCCCACGCAGCACTGCACAGTCCCTGCAACCACTAATGGAGATTCAAAATCAGTTATGCAAAGAAAAAAAAAAAAAATCTAAACAAGGACTAGAAAGCCAACCTAGGCATAAGTTCACTTAAGATGGATAGAAGCAAAGTGAAAAGCTGCCCTGTGGTCTGAAAATTCCTTTTGGAAAGCATCCATGACATACGCCGGTCTAAAGAGGAGACCATCTGGGTTGTTAACAGTACACAGTACAAAAGCAAGATCTGCAAGAGCACCATTAATGCACAACGACATATACAACTTTTTCCAGGCATCTTTAACTTAAGACATATTCAAGAAAAACACTGTTAAAAAAATTCCATGTATTTTGTAACAGCATTGCTTTATAGCAGAGGGTCAGGAATAAAACCGATGCCTGCAGTCCAGGCCTGTTACCCATTGATAATGTTTGGGACATTATGAAACCCAGCAACAGCAACAGAAGGGAGGGCTTCAGGCGTTGAGGAGCCGAACACCTCGATGAAAAAAGAAAAGGAGAAGGAAAGATCCAACACAGTGGTAAATATCCCTGAAATTTAAAATAAGCCTATTATTTTAAAATAAGGGTGACGTGTGTGCAGTAGTTAGGTCACAGTAAGAAGGTCCTGGGTTTAAATCCATTATGTACTTCTGTGTAGGCGTCTCTGGAGGTTCTCTAAAACTACTCTGGGGTTCATTTCACATTTAAAGACAGATTAAGTGGCAATTCTATATTGGCCGCAGGTGTAAATGTAAGTCTGAATGGTCCCTGTGAATGGTGCCTGTGCCAGCCCCGCGCTAGCCCTGCGACAGACTGGCCACCTGTCCTGCCTCTTGCCCTATGACAGCTGGGATAAGTTGTAGCCCTCGACTGGACAAGCAGGAAAAAAAAAATGAGGGTGTAAGTGGAAAGATGGATTTTTAAATGTACACATTTTTATTTCTACCATTCAGTGTATCATCTTTGTAGTTTTTCTAGCAAACATATGGTTTTCAGGACTTCCAAATAACTGAATTATGGATTTGTGCACATTTTACACAGCTTTGCAAGATTTTTTTTTTTTTTTCTTCTGGAAAAGGTTTGTATTACTTCAGTTCGAACTCTGCTGGAAGGTGAAGTTACCTGGTCCCAAGGTAAGACAATAGGTCCACTGAAGATAAAGGTGTAGCCCAAGGTGAGGTGTGTTGCCCATACAATCAGACCTAGCAGACGCCTCCATCGCTGTGAGAGTATGTCTGTGCACACCAGCACAAACACAGCTAGGAACACACACAGGCTGGCGCTCACCACACTCAGAAAGACATAATGTTCCTCTGCTCCCTATACAAAAAGACAGGGAGAGAAAAATAAACACACAATTTATTAAACACATACAGGCTTGCTCAGTTTCTTTCAAGCCTGGTTAAGGATGATCAACAGCTTATCCTCAACCAGGTTTCCAGGGTTTAAATTATAACATATTGTTCAGGCAACATATCTGCAGTGTGTTCAATTGAAGCAGAGGTTTTTCACAGAGGACTGCTGTAAACATAAGTTATATTACAAGTATCTACAGTCAGGTTTAACAAGAGACAGTTGCTAGATTTTAACACAATATTAGGTAGGTTTTGGAGGGACAAGGAGGTCGCTGGCTCCATTTGTGTATGAACCACAAATGTATCAGTGGCAGAAGAACAATGTTAGCCATCAAGTGTGAAGAAGAACAACTAATAATGGCACTACCTGTAATAACCACCTTCATTTCCCACAAGATGAAAAGCAAACATTATGGATTTTGCCAATACTGTGAAGTATTTGCAAATTTTGTGTGAAAAATCTATATTTTGACCTACTTGCATGTACTGTAGAGTCTGCTTATAAATACTTTTTAAAAATATTTTAATGAGTAGCTCAGTATTTTTGTTTTTTGTATTGTTGGTGAACTTGTACTGTGCAGTTAAAGCTGAAGGTAAAAAAAAAATCAACATAAAATGCTCCTGAGAACAAAGGCCTATGTGAGATTACTGCGTGTTTTTTTCCACAGTTGTCTCTGCTTCATGTGCTGTTGCCTCCAGGCCAACGTCTTCCTAATTGAGTTATTGCACAGTGAGAAGCTGGCACAAAGGGGGGAGAAAAAAAGAACACATCTGTAAAAAGAAGGGTATTTGTGTGTCTATGTTTGTGTATCAAAAGTGTATGCAAATAATGCATGAGAACAGCAGCCATGTTCCTCCATGTGTGCACATGATGCGTGATTGCCTTGGTGTTAAGTGGGAGAGAGAGTAGGTGTTGGAGGGAGGACACAAGAGAAAAGTAAAGGGTTAAAAGAGCACTCAGGAGTGAGACAGACACACAAAGTCAGAGTCAATAGATCTCTGAGTGGAGAAGGCCATCTCTGCATTGTATGTTGAGCTTTCTGGTTACCATGGCAGCACTGGAAAAGGCCAGATCTCAACTAAAGCATTTTCCGCTCCCCGTGTAGATGCGAGTCTTGACAAAACCTTTTTGACGGCAGCATAAGCACAATTACTTCGTATCAGCTGCAGAGAAATCCACATGTGGCACACCAAGCAGGAGAGAAAAACAAAAACAAAAAAAAAAGAAGCACACAAAACTAGCCAGGGTGTTTAAAGTTCTGTGGTACTTTGCATTGATCATTCCTACTTTTATTTCTGTGATTCAACATCATCACTGGCATTCGAAAAAGGGGCATTTTGCAATAAGTTTAATAAAAATGAAAACTTGCAAGCAACTATATGGAGACAGCAAAAGCAGGTTTCAAGGCTACAGTGACTGAAAAACTAAAGTATTTACAGGAGTCACATATTTACGGCTAAGAGTGTTATTATACACGCTATAGCCATTGTATTTGTATAAAATCTTAAGAACCTAACAACATAATGCCTAAAATCATCCTTCCAGCTAATCAGGACCCAAGACAGGTGTTAGAAGACACACTTTTAACACCAGTTTTCTCTAGTTTTTCTTTCATTTATCATCCAGTATCCACAACTGAAGAAGAGTTACATAAGTCGAAAGTGACTTCCTGACATTGATGGCCACCCCCTAAGCGACACTGTGCCCCTCCTTTGCATTTAATAACAGTGTTATAACAAGCGCCATCCCAACATTTCCTCTTAACTCCGCTGTACCCCTGGCAGCTGTATGTGCAGAAGCGAGGAGAGAAAAGGGAGGGGAAAAAAAGAAAAGAAAAAAAAGCAGCGTGTGATGGCATGCCAGGGGATGGCTGAAGGTGTGAATAGATTTTGCATATTTTAAAATCCAAATTAGAAGCTACATATTACTAACATGGATGTGCGAGCACACGTGTGTGTGTGTGTGTGTGTGTGTGTGTGTGTGTGTGTGTGTGTGTGTGTGTGTGTGTGTGTGTGTGTGTGTGTGTGTGTATAAAGGCTTTCAATACTTTGCTAAAAGTATTTACCAGCTGTTTTTCCCTATGACCCTTTAAATAAGTGATTTTTATGGTGCTGAGGAAGTGGAAATGGCTAGTATACAGTAATAAAATAAAATAAAGAAAACTACTCATTTTTAACCATCTTGTATCCTACTTGTGTTTTATACGGGAATTCTTCATCACCAGTTTAGTTTGACAAGCACTGTCTTAATGCTTTTTTGCTAAAACTCACTTTTAAAAAAAAACAACAAAACTTTATATTTAGATATTGCATCCTGACATCAGTTTCTCAATTAACTCTATGAATAACATCAATGACCACACTAGCAAATTATATATTGTAAAGTTGTATTTAGTTTTGCTATTTTTGTAATCCATTGTGGTTTAGTTAAGGTCTAGTTAATATGACTTAGAAGATACACTTTTACAATGTCTAGTACACCTCAGATGCTCCTCTTTCATTTTGTTCTTTACGATCATGAAAGTTCTGTTCCCTCCAGTATATGACTGGTTGCTTGACAAAAAGCAGCAGTGACAGCATAGAGGTCACCTATTTAAACTAAAAATCTGTCCTGTAATTTTTCTGGTAAATTCAGACTGGTTGTGAGCTTTGTGCTGGATTTCAAACACAATGAATGATGAATTTATTATCTTGATTAAGGTCCAGAACTGGGTCAGTAAATCTTTTCACCATGCCTCTGCAGTTTGTTTGCCTTGTCTGAGGTAATGTACTGCTGTGCAAACTGAACAAAGTTTAGTAAAACTTCTTGGCATCATTTTACATACCAGATTACACTGACTTATGTTACACTGGCTGCAGCTTCTCATTACACAAGATACAAACAAAATTTAGCTAGCAATAAAGGTAGCTTGACCAAGGTTTCATTAATATGTCCAACATGTTCTTCATTCACAAACCTTAAAGAATGTGAAAGCAATATTATATGCAATAATATATAAATACAAAAAGAAAATACAATCCAACATTCTGCATGGATCCACAATAATCACACAGACCAAAACAGATTTATTTTTCGTTAATTAATTCAACATCACTGGGAATGTGTAAAAGTACAGCTAGTCTACTTACAGCGAAGATCCATCAGCCACAGAAGTCAGGGAAGCAAAGGCCAGAGAAGCCAGCAGCAGCAGAGTCCTCCTCATTATTATGATCTTTTTCTGCTACTAAACTAAACTGTGGTCCTGCAGCAGTCTCCTCTAATCCACTAACATCCCTCCTCCTGCACTCTTACACACAGTTTATCCATCATCTTCCCAAACACACACACAGACGGGATTTCCCAGCAGCAGTTGAGAAACAGTTTAGCCCTGAAAATGATCTCTTCCCTGAAGAAACAGGTGAACTGTCATGGCCACCAAAATGGGTAGGACTCAAACACAGGACTCTGGCAAGTTAATTTACACAACAAAGTTCACAAGGGCAAAGGTTTCCTATAAGTGAAGTCCAGGCTCTGAACAGACCGGAAAATCCACAATGTCGTACCTTGATAGAATCTTTCACAGAAAGTATGATCTCTCTCTCTCTCACTCTCTCTCTCTCCAGTCTCCAGGGTTTTTCTGTACAACAGGTAAGTAACTCACAGGATGAAGGCAGAGAAAAACAAACAAGGGAGTCAGGTTCACTAACTGTTGTCAGTTCAACAATCCAGCACAACTGAACACAATCCACTGCAGTAGTAGCAGGAGAAAACAAGCTTGCAAACAGCTAAACTCATTACTTATTTGTTAGCATTAGCTCATTGTATAACTGAAGGGCAGGAAAACAGGAAATGTCTTGCCCTTGAAACACGTGGGTGAGGTTAAGTCACTCTAATTTAGCAAATTTTTTTTCATACTTTACGAACAAATTTAGAAGTCACGCTGACCATGCATACAAACAAATCACAGCCTGTCTGCCTTAGGAATTTAAATACAAGTCTTAAAAATGTATACTAGTTCTACTAACATGACTACTACTACTAATAATAATAATAATAATAATAACAACAATAACAATGTTCTGTTGGGTATACTAAGACATGAAAGTCTGTAAAACAAAATCCAATGCCATTTTCTGGAAATGCAAGATCATGACATGAGTGACCATTCTTCTGCACGACTCATTTTTACACCCATCCAGTGCCCTCTGGTGCCAAAACAAATCAGAATATATCATTACAGCTAGCATTAGCAAAAAACTACCCTATTTATGAGTTTAGAACATCGATTCCATGTAATTTATCACTTTGTTTGGGATTATGTGAAACTTTTCAATTGCATTATTCAAAAAGCAATAAAAAAGAAACAGAAATTGCCAGAAATTCCATTATACACATCATAAAACTGGAAATGCAATCTAAAAATTTATCATGTGAGTTGATATACTTGTATATATCGGTTTGCTGCTTGTACATTGACGTTTTCCCTGGTGGATGAAAGGGTTGTGTCCTCACACCTTTGGGCCAGGAAATAGGTCCTGACTGTCATTTGTGCCTATGTCCCAAACAACAGTACAGAGTACCCAGCCTTTTTGGAGTCACTGGGTGGAGTGCTGAAGAGTGATCCAACCAGCAACTGTATTGTTCTGTTCAGGGACTTTAACGCCCACATGGGCAACAAAATGTGACCTGGAGGGGTGGGATTGGGAGGAATAACCTGCCCATTGCTGAGGCTGCTGCAAGGAACTGCAGCTGCAAGGTTGTTGTCGCCTATAATGTTGGTAATCCCAGAACCAGATGGTGGACACCAGAGGTGAGGGGAGCCATCAGACTGAAGAATCAGTCTTATTGGGTTTGGTTGGCCTGTGGGACTCCAGAGGCAGCTGACAGGTACTGACAGGCTAACTAGAGTGTGGCTCTAGCAGTGTTTATGCAAAAACTCAGGTGTGGGAGGAGTTCGGTGAGACCATGGAACAAAACTTTCAGTTGGCCTCACAGTGGTTCTGACAAACCCTCAGATGACTCAGGAGGGGAAAGGAGTATTTTTTTTATTTTTATTTATTTATTTTTTTTTGCCTGTCCCGTTCAGCACTGTAGCAATCAGAATTATTGTCTGAAGGCCAAGAAAAATGCCTTCCATGCCTCCTCCAGGCATGGAGGAGATCCAGGCCCCAGACACCAAGAGGCCCCCCAGAACACGAGAGCCCAAGGAGGACCACCGGAGGGGCAGCTGTGCCACCCTGCTAGAAAAGAGCTGAGGAGAGCCCCAGACAGGGGTGGGGGTCTGAGGGCCAAGTGAAAGTCTGAGGTGAGGGCCCCCCACCCCCTGGGACGGGGCCGTTCGAGACACGGGTGCCAGGCTCCGCCAAGCAGCCGCCAAGAATGAGCCAGTACACACCTGAGCGCCCAGCCCCAAACCACCAGTGCACCGACGGGTGAGTGGGTGGGGTGGTGGGGAGAGATAGGCCCCCACACCTGGGGGGGCCTGAGATGTTTCCAAAGAGGTGGAGTCTAAGGGCCGACCTGACACATAGACATAGACAAAGAGGCACACACAGACACAAACATGCATTCCCACCCTCGCGCACACATATACAAATACTCAGCACTCGCCTAACATGGAGACAAACAGAAATGAACACTGTACACACACTCACACTCCCCATACATACTCTATACCCCCAGGTCCAGGTACCATCACCCCCAGAGGGGCAATCCGCCCCCAGACCCAGGAGATGTTGCCCTTTGCTCTGGGGTGGAGACAAGCAGACCGTCCCCGGTCCTGCAGCAGCCGGGAGGCCCAGCATCCCAGACCCCAACCAGACGACCAACTCCTCCTCCCGGCCCCCCACCCCAGATGGCGAACAGAGAACGGGGGTGTGAAGACCCCATACCTGTCTCCGCCTGCTCATATGTGGTGTTGCTCCGTGCTGTTCTAAAGTGCATTTAAAACACTGGAGGGGCATGGTACTCTTTGCCAGAAAGCAGCTGGTGTCAGCACGGCCCCTCCCGAGAACCCTCAATGTCTACATGTATTTAAAATTGAGAGGTGGGCACCGGTGCCAGAGG
>VVHJ01048195.1:0-13927 GCA_015107715.1 Tylochromis polylepis | reverse complement strand
TTAAAATTATCGGTACTGATATCGGCAGTACTGGCCCTGTATTTACTTGGTGTTGGATCGATACCAGAATGTGTAGTGTGGCACAGCACTGCTGTGAATGAGGGGAAGTGTGAATGTTGAAATGTCCAGGCAAGTCTATACGTGTTAAATGACAAGATATACGTGTTCAAATAGCCTCAATCAACACACAACTTCAGGGTTTTTATTTCTATATGATAATTCCTCATAATTAAACAATAAGAACAAGTAGTCTGATGTCCTGTAATCATTATGAAGCTATCATTTGAAACACAATAACACACAAAGTTTTTGTACAAAGTATCGGTATCAGATCAGTATCGTCGATACCGCCCTGAATTTTACTGGGTATCGGATCAGAGAGGAAGTCAGTGGTATCGCACATCACTACCCTCAATGGGTTAACCTTGGTGTGACAGCTCTGGCTTCATGTGAGAGTGGAGAAATCCTCTTGATGGCAGTAGAGTGAGACCTTTGAAAGAATTTGGTTTGAAATAAAAATGTGTGCCTTTCTTTTGATCCAGTCAGCAGCCTTGTCTCTGGTCTCCAGATGCAGATGTTCATGAATAGTGCGAGGCTGAGGTTTCATGCTTCATGTTCTGAGAATATAATCAGATCAATACGTTGTAGCGTTGAGCTCGACCTGGACTACTTCAGTTCTGCACGAGTTCTGTTGTTCTCGTTGAACTTTGATGGAATCTGGTTGTAGTTTGGCAGCAGGTTACGTTTCTACAGCGACACAGTCACTACAATCATACAGTTATTACATTTCTTAGCTTTTGTTGTTTTCTTTTCTGTCTTTAGACACACAAAAAAGAGCCATGTTTGACTCATGTGATGCTTTCAAACCTCTTGCATAACTGCACGGCAGCCATTTTGTTCACTGTGCAACAGTCCCTGCATGTGTTGGATTGACACTGATGCAGAAAAGAGAAAAGAATCGGTTCACTTTTTAAAAAAACCACTAAAAAAAGAATAAAATGAGTCCTGTATTTTCAGGGGTTTTTATAATGTTGGATATATCGAAGGTTCTTCTGTCATCATTTCTTTTTTCCATCTTAATAATCTCGTCATGCATGTCTTTGCCTTTCTTTGCTGTTTTATGCTGCAGTTGCTACTCACTGAATTAATTTTCAGACTGCAATAAATGAGCGTGCTGTTGGCTAAAGTGTGCCTCAATGTGCCGTGACAGGAGAAGAGGAAGATGGTGGGGTTAGAGGTCGTCCTGGTCACGCTTCTCTTTGGAGCCCTGACTCATGCCCAGAAAGCCGACTGCAGCAGGAGTGAGCGCCATGAAACTGAACAGCCACAGTTTCACCAACACAACAACATTTGTCTGATTCAAGTACTCTGCGATGTAACGGGAAGGTTTAAGTTTGTGTTTTTGTGTTCTCATTTTTTCCCTTCTAGACAAAATCGAATGTCCCATAGACGTGTACTTCACCATAGACACGTCGGAGACTATCGCCCTGCAGGAGCCGCCTCCTGGAGCGCTTGTGCAGAGTATCAAGGTTGCTCATTTATTTACAACTCTGTGGCTTAAAACGATCCCTGTTGTTGGATTTAGTGAAAGTAACAGGCGTGTTGTGTAACGTTGTCGATGCTGTAGAGATTCACCGAGGAGTTTGCGCAGCGCTTGGATGATGAAGAGCTCAGGGGCGTCGTGCGGATCAACTGGAAAATCGGTGGACTCCACTTCTCCCAGACACAACAGGTTTTCAGTCAGTTTGCACCCAAGAATGAATTCATCAGGGTGAGTGACACGCACCACAAAAACCTTCAGTCTTTTAAATACACCCGTTCACTTTTTGTCCAACTGCCAGCTGGCCTAATTGGCACAAAGACCAAGACAGGAATTTCCTTGTTGTAAGTTGTTATAAAGGCGTAAATAATCGATATAGTACACATGTGGCATTCATTTCATAGTAACGTGATATTTCCTATTTGCCTGTATGTTCTCAATACAAAGACTGGCAGTAAAGAACATAGTTTTAAATAGCTCTATGTTGTATTATTATCACGTTGACCTTTAGCTCAATCTATTGGGCTTGAAACAGAAGTCAGAGGTCAGATGTGGCATGATATCTGAAACCTTTATATGGTGCTTTATATATGTTTACAATACAAACCACGCGTGTTAGAATCTAAGTTATTAGGCTTTTTCTCAATTTTTGACCAATAAATCGTTAAGCTGACCTTGAAGACCGTGGCCTGTTAGCCCGTGACCCCACGATGCACACCTACAAAGTTTTTATCAGAATTCATTCAAAACTTCTTAATCTAATGTGTTTACAGAGTGTCACACACGTAAACACTACCAAAAACATGCCCTTTGGTTACACCAGTTGGGCGCTAACTAAACATGGGAGTCAGTGGGGATCGACTCTCTTTTAGAGTGAGCCTTAAGTGGCCATGCAGTGGAAATGCAGTTTCTGGTGTTTTTGGCACAGTTTCGGGGGTAGTTTTTCCACCTGTGGGAGTTGCTGCTTGAAGAAAACCCCCAAAATAGAGTTCAAGTTCATTTTATGCATTAGCACCAAATCAAAACAACAGTTACCTCCAGGCGCTTTATATTGTAAGGTAAAGACGCTACAATAATACAGAGAAAACCCTAACAATAAAACAACCCTTATGAGAAAGCACATGGTGACAGTGGGAAGGAAAAACTCCCTTTTAACAGGAAGAAGTCTCCAGCAGAACCAGGCTCAGGGAGGGGCGGCCATCTGACCAGCCCGGCTGAGGCTGAGGGGAGGTAGACAAGACAAAAACACAATAATAATAACTAATGATTAAATGCAGAGTGGTGTATAAACATAGTGAGTGAAAAGAAGTTCACGCAGTGCATCGTGGGAAGCCCCCAGCAGCCTGGGCCGAATGCAGCATAACTAAGCGAGGATTCAGGGCCACCTGATCCAGCGCTAACTAAAAGCTTTATCAAAAAAGGAAAGTTTGAAGCCTCTTCATCGGTCTTCTCCTTCAACTTTGTATAGAACATGAAATGACACCAGTTTTATAACTCATCCTTCATGATAACACCTCTGATTTTCTATGTTTCCAGGGTCTGAGGGGAATCACGTATTTGGGTAAAGGGACCTACATCGATTGTGCCCTCAGAGCCATGGCAAGGGAGATACAGAGCTCACCCTCATACCCCCAGGCCCTCCGATTTGCTGTTGTCATCACTGATGGCCACGTGACCGGAAACCCGTGTGGGGGTATTAAGGTGGCAGCAGAGGAGGCTCGTGACAAGGGCATCCATATCTTTGCTGTGGCAGCATCGAATAACATAGAAGAGACGGGCCTGCGGGAGATCGCCAACTCTCCAGTGTCCCTCTACAGGAATGAATTTACAGCTGTGAACTTTAGCCAGAGCAGAGTCACGATAGATACCCCAACTATTGAACGCATCGTCAAGACAATGGTAACTTCCAAACACACACACACATAAACAGTCACAGCTACTGACAGCTACTGCTAACGTTTTGTTTCCTTTGTCTTCGCAGAAACATCTGGCATATACAGAGGTAAGACACAGCTGAGAATCAGAAGAGGATCAGTAATGAGCTGCCTTCCTTTATCTTCACTGACTGTTTCTCCTCATCTCTTGTGAACCGCAGTGTTACAACGTGTCCTGTCTGGAGACAAAAGGGTCTCCTGGTCCAAAAGGCCACAGGGGACAAAAAGTGAGTTTAACACACACACAAACACACATGCTTAGAGCATTTTCACCTAAGCGACTTTGATCTTCACAAACGTTTTCTCCTCTGAACTCGATGACTGCAGGGAGCTAAAGGAGACCAAGGAGAGCCGGGACTAAAAGGAGACAGAGGTCGCCCAGGAGACCCCGGTATTGAAGGTCCCATCGGTCAGCCCGGTATCAAAGTAAGAAGCCACACTTTCGCCTAACTGTCATCCTCATCAGTACAACTCTTAACATTGATTTAGGCTTTATAATGACACGTGGTTTTCTTTGTCTCCTCTCCGTAGGGAGAACCAGGTCTAAAAGGCGAGAAGGTGAGGCTTTTGGATTTTTTCACCTGTGGAGATGTTTGAAAATGAATGAAAGTAAGCTCTGTGTTTATTATACATAAAATGACTGCTGACTTTCTGTCTGACGACAGGGAGAGATTGGAACTCAGGGGAAAAAGGTATGTCTTATCTAACTGCATCTCTAAATAATCATTAATACTGGAAGGTGACTTGCTTTTCTCATCTAACAGTCTCCTCTTTGTTCTCATTAGGGTGTGGCTGGCATCCCAGGACGCAACGGGACAGATGGGCAGAAGGTAGGACTCAAGCAGTCATTACTGAAGCTCTCTTATTTTGAAATGAAGCTCCAGTTTTGGATCATGGGATGCTTTTCTGATGTAGTTATCTTTTTTTTTTTAGGGTAAAATTGGGCGAATCGGCGCTCCAGGCTGCAAGGGAGACCCAGGCGACAGGGTATGTCACTGATTACTATTCAAAACGATTATTACACACTATCTATTTACGGTCTGTTTTTTTGACCGTTTGCAGGGTCCCGACGGTCACCCTGGAGATGTCGGTGAACGTGGTCCTCCTGGATCTGATGGAGACAAGGTAGATGGTCGCTCCTGCTGTAAAAAAAGAACCTATAATTTGTTCAACAGATGATAAAAGTCTGCTTAATTGTCTCTAGGGAGATCCTGGGCGCCCTGGAAGGTCTGGTCCGCCTGGCCCAGACGGAAGTCGTGGACCAAAGGTAAATTCTGTACCAGCGAACAGACGGAATAGCAGCATGGAAGTCATGTTAGAATGATCAGTGTTGGAGGTGAGAGACTAACCTCTGGTGTTTCATCCACAGGGAGAGAGGGGAAGTCCTGGATCACCGGGTGTTCCTGGAGTAAAAGGAAACGCTGTAAGATGCATTGCCACATAAATGACAAAGACACACTCATTCACGTGCTTCGAGGCGCTGATCGCTGTGTTGTGTGTTTTTAGGGAAGCCCCGGAATTCCAGGTGTTCGAGGCGAGAAAGTGAGAACACCTGTTTCGTTTGCCAACAATTGTTCTACTGCGTGCTTTGTCTTTATGTGACATCACAGCTTCTATGCACTTTTTTTGTAGGGTAGAAGAGGAGACTATGGTACAAAGGGTTCACAAGGGCCTTCGGGCACTAAGGGAGAGAAGGTATGTCTTTATGTGCACACTGGCACAAATCGGAAATGTCAGGTTAAGGTTCAGGTTACTTTATTTCTAGCTGATAGGCGATTTGGTCTACAGTAGGTGAGCAACCCATTGACATACACATGCATAGACAAAAACGCAAAACAACAGATAAACAAATAAATGAATCGTACTAAATAAATGATCCACTCTGCATCATGAAGGATATCAAAGCTGTGATTTGTTCATCCGGTTGATGGTTGCTGGAACAAAAACAATTTTATTGCTTTTTTGTACTTTTAACACTGCCAGCCTTCATCAAGAAGGAAGAAACTGAAAGTCAGTATGCAAAGGATGCGAGTGGTCAAAGTAAAATCGAAGCAGCCGACCGCTAGAACTGTCTGGCCTCAGCTGTGGCTCAGCAGTCAGCCTTTTAGACCGGTGAACAGCTTTGAGAGAGTTGAGACAGATAAGCACCTGACCTGTGCCACCAAGGAAAAGGATAGACTAAGAAAAAAAAGTTTCCTCAGAAATGACAGAGGTCGATTCTCCCTTTTTGCACACAGCTCCAAAGTATGCTTCAAAGTCCAATCAGTCAAGAAAGGTTCCAAGATTTTTACAAGACTTTTTTGTAAATATCTTTTTGGTTTTTTACATGTCACACTGACATCTACTAAATCATCCAGGACAGCACTGTGGTTGGTCTTATTGTCCTAGATCCCACGCACTTTTACATCAGCTGCGTGATGAATTATTCGCATATCCTCAAACGATTTTTCTCTTAAATGGGCTTTATTATTCCACCACTGGGAAGCTGAAGGGTGTTTTTTACTGTGTTTCAGGGTGAAAGTGGGCCCGAGGGCCCAAGGGGACTTTCCGGTGAAACAGGAAGCGATGGAGCAAAGGTAATATGAACTGCCGTATCACATTAATTGTTTTATTGTCATTAGAACACTAATGACAATAAAATAAAATCTACTCGCGTTTGTTACATGTGCACTTTCCGTTGTTCTGAACAGGGTGACGTTGGCTTGCCAGGACCTAGGGGACCAGCAGGCCCGCCAGGAGAGCCAGGAAAAATCGTGGGTTAAAAGTCACAATTGAGAACTCTATCTGAAAGTGCCTTAAAGACACATATGTTAATCCACTCTGCATTTACTCCACTGGCATTTTAGGGTAGCAGAGGTGACCCTGGTGATGCCGGACCAAGAGGAGAGCCTGGAAACCTCGGACCAAAGGTTAGACTCTCCACGTTTGTTTCTGTGGTAGCTGTCTTCATAGATGGAGTTTCTATAGCTGCAGTTCCTGGTTTTGACTCTTTGTTTTATCTCTACTCAGGGAGACCGTGGAAGAGCTGGCTTTAGCTATCTGGGATCAAGAGGAGAACCGGTAACTTAGAATCAATGCATTAGCACGGCTTAGAGTTTCTGCCTGAAGTGGCCAGGTGACGCCAATTTTCCCCAATAATACGCAGGGTGAAAGAGGAGACAAGGGTAAGCGTGGACCTCGTGGCACCAGAGGTGACTGTGGTCAAAAGGGTGAACCTGGACTCAAAGGAACTCCAGGACAACCAGTAAGTAGCACCTCAGATGAAGTTTGAAGTTTCTCTTTCGCTCAAAGGAAAGCTGTGTGATTTATTTCCTTCCAACAGGGCGAGCCCGGGTCCCAGGGTGAACCTGGACAAAGAGGTCCAAAGGGAGAACCTGGGGGTGAAGTGAGTACACAAAATCCAAAAAACTGGCAGACAGATGTAAAACGCAGTTGCGTTCGCAGTGTGACATTTTGCATGGTCTTTTTGCAGGGAGATCCTGGCCCTGAGGGGGATCCCGGCCTCACTGTGAGAATATTTCAACCAACTGCACTTTTATTACGTCAGCACAAACACGTAATGATGATTTAATGATGTTTCCTGTCTCGTCCTGCAGGAATGTGACATCATGAACTACATCAGAGAGACGTGCGGCTGCTGTGGTGAGTTTGTTTGCCCCTCTCTAAACATTCATGACGTCAGACTGCTCTGTTAGACTGTCAGGCCTTCACAGCGTGCTGCGTTTTCATCTCTAGACTGTGAGAAACGTTGCGGACCGCTGGACATCGTGTTTGTTATCGACAGCTCAGAGTCAGTGGGTCTCACCAACTTCACCCTGGAGAAGAACTTTGTCATCAACACCATCAGCAGACTGGGATCATTTGCCAAAGACCCTCAGGCAGACACAGGTAGATACAGCTGTCAGACTTTAAGTTCACATCTTTACAAGATGACTCCCAACTAAACCTGTTAATAAGATAGCCACGCTTGTTTCCAGGCACTAGGGTGGGAGTGGTTCAGTACAGTCACAGTGGAACCTTCCAAGCCATCCGGCTCAACGACCCCAAGATCGATTCATTGTCTGCTTTCAAGGTCTCACTAACACACAGATGGACACAAACACATGTGTCAGTAACCTGAATAGAGTTTATTTTTAGAGTAGAGAGGAGATTGTTCTTTACACCACGTGTTTTTCTTTAATTAAACAGGCTGATCAGATGTGACATACTGAAGTCTGCACATGTTCCTCTCAGTATGCTGCTGACATTTGCTTAGTAGTGTCTGAGCTGCAGAAGGTGGAATTCCCCATCATAAAGCATGTGTCTGGCCACATATTATGTTTTTCTTATTAGAAAAAAATCAGAAAACAATACAAATGATGGTACACTAGAGACTGAGCCAGCCACTGTGATGCCACCCATTGGTTTGGCGACTCTCATTTTAAAGCTTTCAGTTTTACATTTTAGCCAGTGCTATTTCAGTTTTTTAAAAGCACATGTCACAAGCCAGGGATGGATCACACTTGGCTCTCAGATTTAAAGTTAATACTGAAGCAACTGCCTTCTGTTAGAAGGCAACCACGTCCTCAGACAAGCCTCATTTATTTTATTTTCAATAGAGCTTTAATTAGCAAACATGGAAGATTTAAAACTTAGTACCGAGATTGTAAACTAGTTACGAAAGTGTTTTCCAGACATCATAAATCAAATTTTAAATTAGCACAGTAATTTTCCCAGACCTCTTAACAATTGAGCCCTAGAAGATCTGCCCCCTGCTGGGCATTAGAAAGAATGCAAGAAGTGCAGTCCAGCTTCTCACTGGCTTCACTTTCAGGTGTATGTGCAGGTAGAACTCTGATAATGAAAGTTGCGATATCTATGATATCTTTCATTCAGATTTATCATGAAAAATAAATTGACAGCTCCTATATAATCCCAGCAGGCATTTATTGTTTGTTACACTTGCTGATTAAATTTGGTAAACAAGTTGAAATTTGAACTTGAATGTGGTTAGCGCAAACTTCATCCAATTTTATCTATAGGGTGTACCTAAAAAAATGGAAATAACTTCTGGATCTGAAAAGTGCTGTCAACACAGCGGTACTTTAAACCTGCATTCTTTCTAATGGCCAGAAGGGGGCGACTCATCTGGTTGCAAAAAGAAATCTGACTGCATAGAAGTTTATGGGAAAATATATCCACTTATCACTTGATTCATAGCCTCGATAAAGACTTTACTGTTGACTTCATGGTCTCATGTGCTAGTTTCAAGTCCTATTTAATAATACATAGTGTTGGTTTTGTAATCTATGGTTCCACTAAGAGTGAAAAAGACAGTAAAGCAGGGTATAATTTAGGGACGGCGCCTTTCTGACCTTCAAGATACTGTAACCTTTGTAACCATAATTAAGGTAAAATGCTTAGTTTCTCACCGACATCGATCCTTTTGTTTGTTTCATTTAAAAATCCAAGGCAGCAGCCGACAAAATGATCAAGCTGAGACTTTAAAAAGGGATTCCACAATCCAGTGGGTGTCGTTACAGCCTATAATTTTACCTCAGCACATATTACCATAATTTTTTTATAGAACAAGGCCTGTAGAGAGACATCCTGAAACACCTTTGTAAAAATAATGGTGGCGATGACACGTTATACACCACGACAAAGAACTCTTAATACTGTCGTCTCCATTGCTCAGGATGCAGTAAAGCGTTTGGAGTGGATCGCAGGAGGTACGTTTACTCCGTCTGCTCTGAAGTACGCCTACGACAACCTGATCAGGGACAGCCGCAGAGCGAAAGCCAACGTCACTGTCGTCGTCATCACTGACGGACGCTTTGACCCCAGAGACGACGACAATTTGCTCACTTACCTCTGCAGGTGCTACTGGGGCTGTGGTTTGAGATTCATTTTTTGTGAAAAGGATCATTTTTATCTCATCGATTGTGTTTGTGTGAACCGATGCATGTGAGCAGCGATCCCAACGTTGACGTGAGCGCCATTGGTATCGGAGACATGTTTGAGCAGATCGAGGAGAATGAGAGTCTGAAGAGCATCGCCTGCCAGAGGGACGGCAGAGTAATGGGCATGAGACGCTTTGCAGACCTAGTAGCAGAGGAGTTCATTGACAAGATCGAGACTGTGCTCTGCCCAGGTAAGTTCACAGGATTATTCATTATGTGCTGCATATAGTGGACTAGCCATTTGGTTTTGTTCTTCATGCTTTGTCTCTGACACATTCTCTATCTTTGTTTTAGAGCCTTTCATCGTGTGCCCTGATCTGCCTTGTAAATCAGGTAGGATTTTGTTAAAGTCTCAGTGTCCTTTTGTAGCGTCACTTATTCCTATAGCATTTAGGCCTAGGTTAGGTTAGGAGCTTAATTAAGGGTCACTATGCTTCAAATTAAGTGCTTGTTGCGATTTTTGTTTTGCCTTATTGAAACTTCTTCCATCGAGGTACTTTTACCTATTTATACAAATCACCCTGCATTCACTTCAGTGGTGGCCATTTACAACTTAAATACCGATAGATTTGCCTTCTTTTTGAAGCATACTGCCCCGTTAAACTGCATTAGGATTTGGTTGCAATTCGTTAAACCGTGAGAGCAATAGTTCAGTAGAGATCATTACGCCTCCTTTGTTTTGGTGTGATTACATTTTTCAGCTCAATCTAAGAATTTTCAAGCAACTCGGTGTACCTCCAGCATCTTAATTGGCTGTGTTGGTGCCTCGTGTTTGTGGGACCACGCCCACAATGTTATTCCGCCCACTCGTTGCAGGAGGGGGCATCTCTGTGGGGCAAGCCCCACCCCCCTGGAAGCCACTAGCCGAGGAAGGCAGCCCCTCATTGGTCCCCACCTCTTTGGAGGGTGTGACCAGCCTGCTGAACGGCCTGAGCGAGCAACAGTATGGGATTGGTGTGGCGACCATGGCGTACACAGCCCAGAGAGCCAAACTCACCCAAGGAGCGGACAGGCAGCAGTGGACCCAGCTGTTCATCGAGTCCTTCAAATATGTCTATGGCGACATTATGGGAGACCCAACGAAAGCCATAGGACTTTGCTAATGCTAATATGCTAACCATGCTACCTCGCCATTATGGATGCCATTGACTAATAAGCTTACTGCTGGACAAAGAATAGAATTTATTCAAACTGTGAGCATTGTTTTTTAAAAAAAACTATGCAGGTGAAATATACACCTGGGCTGAACTGCATGATATGAAGCTGGTCTTTTAGTAAGCTTGACTTTATGCATTTAGCCAAGTCAAAATGTGGATTCATGAGCCTCAGAATATAAATATAAACATTTCTGGATATGGCACAGTCATCCTGAGTCTGTCTGTTAGTAATATGTACATATCACTTCTTCCAGAACATTTTCCATTGAAATGGAAAATGAATGTCATGCATCTGTCGGAGGCAGATTTGTCTGTAGAGCCATTCTTGTTATTCGGTTACAGTCGCTCCCTGATGGAGCCTCATTTTCACTGTGAATCACGAGCTCTCTGAATCACTCTGATGACAGTTTTTTTGCTGTTTTGCACATATCCATGGTTACGGCCTTTACTTTTTTTCCCTGTGAATGAATCACATCGGTGAAAGGCTGTTACATGTGGAAAATATCTGGTTTTACACATATCACAGCATACTGTATGTGAGTCAGAGGATGGTGTGAGTTGATGTTTGGTTAAATGAATTGGCACCGACTGTGAGGGAACTATTGTATGATGTGCCCTTGACTGGTGCATGGTTTTTGGGGTTTTTTTGCATGTGGCTTGGCTTGTAAAGTAGGATGACTAGAAGAAAATGACCACAGAGTGGCTTCAACCAAATGTCATGTTATTGTTTTAGCTCTGTGACTGCAACTTGCTGATGTGAACATTGTTCATGTCGTTCATTTTGTTTCCTGTAAAATGGGATATATTCTTTTTTTTTATTATTTTAATGTCTAAAGAGAATAAACTCAACAAGCAAACTAAAACAGTGCTTTATTGACAAGGCCAGTCAGAATCTGAGAAGGTTACTCAAAGAAATACTCAGAGAGCCGGACTGCAGCTGGCATGCATGGAAATACAGCATGTTATTGTTTACATATATATATATCATTTTTTTTCTTGTTGCTGTTGTTGGCTGTGACTCTCGAGCATCTGTTTTCCAGCTGTAGCTCACCGAACACGCTGCTATGTATGTATATGTGTCTGTTCCAGAGCCCGCTGTGGCTGCTTGTGTTCAGCGGCCAGTGGATGTGGTGTTCCTCCTGGATGGTTCTGAGAGGATGGGGATGGAGAACCACCGCAGGGCCAAAGAGTTCGTTGAGAATGTGGCCCGCCGTCTCATCCTGGCTACCGGCGAAAATGATGATAGGAATGCCCGCTTGGCTTTGTTGCAGTACGGCAGCCCCTCGGAGCAGAGGGTGGAGTTCGCACTGACGCATAACCTCACAGTGATCTCCGATTCACTAGCAGGTGTCACCTACATGGATTCTTCCTCTGCTTTGGGCAGCGCTATCATCTATGCTGTCAACAATCTGGTGTTTAAGGTATAACAAATATACACAGTTTACTGATTTCCATATTGAGGGCATATAATTTTTTGTCATTTGAGAAGTCCAGACCACTCCCTCCAGCTGTTTGAGGTGACACGCAGCTTGTGAGCTAGCCAACACCCGCTTGTAACTGTAATGCTTAATTTCTAAACTGTTGTGTTGTGTTACTTTTAACCTTAACCTAAATTAACCTAAACACAGAGACTGTGAAGGGCGAAGCTAGTTTAAGAGATCAAAACTTTTTTGCTTCATTGTAAACATCCTTAACTCTGTTGTAAAGCTCAGCATTTTAACAAGGAGGTCTATGGGGATTGACTCACTTTTAGAGTCTGCCTCATGTGGCCAATTGAGGTACTGCAGATTTTTGGCATTTTGGTGTGTGTTTTAATTTGCAGTCCTGGTGGTTGTCTTTTTTTGGAGTTTTCACTGATTGGCTGACAACCTTATGGCATCACTACTGCCACCATGACTCCCTGTTTTTAGACTTTACACAAGCTTCTTGTGCGTTACATGAGCTTTAGGATAATTTGGGTCCTGATTATTCAAAACCTTGTACTTTTAAACATTAAAAGCTAACCTAAACTCCCCCTCCAAGTAAACTTTGCTCCTCCTTTATGTGTAACTGTCGCAATTGTGGAGCAACAAATGCTCAAATTTTTATGCCACTTGATTTTTTTTAAATTTTTGTTTTTAATGTTGTGTTTGTAGGGTAACAGTCGCTTGTCACGCCGCAACGCTGAGGTGGCCTTCGTGTTCATCACTGATGGCATCACAGCCAGAGAACAGCTGGATGAAGGTGTGAGCGCCATGAAGAGAGCTGAAGGCGTTCCCACGGTGATCGCCATGGGAAGCGACACCGATGAGGAGGTGCTAAAGAAGGTGGCGCTCGGAGACATGTCGGCCATCCTTAGGGGAGACGATTACACCATGCTGAACAAGCCGGCATTCTTTGAGCGCTTCATCCGCTGGATATGCTAGAGAGGAACTGTAAATCTAGAAGGAGAATTCATAGGAGGAAAGAAGGACCAGCTCCTTCAGCGTACATGTAAACACACCCTCACAGACCACACCTCTGTGGTCACTATCATTACTGGATGGAAAGCACTGAGGGGGCTACATATCCTGTTATTTTGGGTGAAAATTAATTTGCAAAAACAGTCTATGCAGGACCAACACACACACACACACACACACAAAGACATGCAGTATCATTCGTATCGCAGTTGTTCTTTTCATTTCAAATCTATATCTCCAGCCAAAGACCCTCCCAAACGAGGGGTATGTGATTCCTGAATGTGTACCACTTTAACTCTAGGCTTTATTTTGTATTAATTTTTAGTTTGCCGAAACACATTTTTCCTCTCTCTCTCACAGACGCGCGCGCACACACAGTCCTTTTTTCCAGGAAGTCACTATTTACTTAAAAGGTGCTAAAGTAGAAAAACAAGGACAAAGCCATTTTACTTGGTATTGAATGTGTTTTTTACTTCATGTTATGCTGTAATTGTAGTTTGATCAGGGCATAAAAACATGTAGACATGTTTCACACATGAATTACACACGCATACACACAAACACATATTCAGCAGATAATTGCACACTGATTAACACGCAAACGTAAACGAACCAAATCTGTAAACGTGACGTCCAAATAAAGCCTATTATTGTGACCCCAACACTGTCTGTTGTGTTTGCCAGCCTGTTTGTAATTTCTTTGACTTTCCTCAGCCTCACGCAGTAACTGATAGTCAGCTTGCCTCCTGCTGGATCTGCTGGATAATGATTCAAACCAGTAAACTAGTTCGTTATATGTTTCATGCTCATAACTCTGTAACCATACAGCGGGGTGTATTTTTTTTCCCATTCATCCAGAGCAGGTGAGACATTAAAAGACAGGGTCAGCTTCTCTAGCAACCGCATGGATTTA
>VVHJ01048193.1:0-10649 GCA_015107715.1 Tylochromis polylepis | reverse complement strand
GTAAAGGATTACTGTTGCAAAAAAGTAATTAGATTACTGTTACTTTCCCGTAAGCATGCTGTGTTACTGCGTTACTAAATTGTGATTTTGTTTGTGAGTGTCTCATGAGAATGATGTACGAGCGTGTGACTTCTGTGGTAGCAACAGACGTGTGTAGATCAACAATGGATCATATGGAGAGCGGGAGAGAGTACGACCATGTAGGGTTTAAAGCTTGGAAGTATTGACATTACTTTGAGTTTGATTCCGTAAAAATTGACAAAAACATTAGCATCCGCTGTACACTCTGCGTGGGAAGAAAACTTCTTTCTACAGCGAAAAATTAAACTTCAAATCTGAGCAAGCACCTAGCACGCTGCCACGGGAATGTGAAATTCACAGAGAAACCCCCGGATCCCCCCACTGACATGACCGCTGTGGCAAACCTCCACCGGCTCCACTCCTGTGAAACAGGTGAAAATAGACTTAAGAGCGACAGGACTTAGTGCTGCTGAATCTTTGATTTTATGTATTTTTTGCTGTGTTTTACTTGCATCTGTTTGAAAGAGGGAGTGTAAACACAAAAAATTATTTTATTTTATATGCTGGAATATGCAGAAAATAGGTTTAAATGTTAAGCAAATTTCTTCAGTAAAGTAACTGGATTACTTCCTTGGATAAGTAATCAGTAATTAGTAACTAATTACTATTTTCAAGTAACTTGACCAACACTGGGTGCAACACGATAGTCACGTCAAAGTAGAATACAAACAAGGCTAGAGCTTCTATGTGATGCCGTCTTGTCAGCGCGCAACAAAGGACTGTTTGAAGCACTGTGGTGAATCGATTAAGGCAGGTTTGATGGAAAAAAGAGCATCCACCTGCAAGGAGTAACTGCTAGAGTACATGATAACTGCAAAAATCCTATGCTACTCACCATATAGTGAGTTGGCCATTTTGAAGTGCTGTCTGAACGTGTAGCGAGTATTGCTATACCCTATATAGTGCACTTAAAGGTGTCACACAGTGCCTTCCTGAACTAGTGAACAATAAATGGCTACCACCTAAGAATCATATCCCATCATGCACTGGAGTAAAAAAAGATAGATGGACAAAAAAAGTGCCACAAAAGCTTTGTACATATTAATTAAACTTGGTATTGTAAGTATTTATGACAAAAGTTCATGTCGGTATCGATTTATTTATCTGGTCATCACTGTGTGTCTGCAAAGATACAATTAACAGTGCCAAGAAAATGAATAGTGTGTGAAATTTTAAATATTTTGCAAATGAAGTCATGAGTGAATTATTTCAGGCATAGCCGATGTTAACCATAACTATGCTTTAGCCACCTAAAGCTAAAGTTAAGGGGTATTTTAGCTGATGTCACACATTCTGACATGTTTTTGAGACACACTCAGCTCGAGGCTTCAAAAGGACACTATACTAACCAATGGGTGATTGGTCACGGTGTCTACACCTATCTGTTATGCTGTCAGTCAAAAGAAGTACGTCTGGTAGCAGCTTGAACTGTAACATTGGTTTGGCTTGCTAGCTTGCGACATGCAGTTTAAGTACACCTAGACTGGTTGCTGTATTTATAGATTATTTTACCGCTTAGTGAACACATAGAGAGAGAAGGAGCAACACCTAAACAACAACTCTTAGGTGTTGTTGAAAAGTCAGAATTCTGACTTTTTTCCCCTCACATCCCTCAAAGATATTGCTATCTTTCAGAATTTTTATTTAAATTTCAGAATTCTGACTTTAATCTCAGAATTCTGGATGAAATCTCAGATTTCTTGCGGCCATTTTTTTTGTCTCAGAATTATTAGTTCTGTTTCAAAATTTTAACTTAAATCATATTCTGATTTTTTTTCTCAGGAAAAAAAGCTCCTAATACTCAAACAAAGACCCCACGCCCACACACAAAAAACAAAACAAAGTTTTTTTCAGTGGATCTAATCCGCTTCCATATGTCCCCCTTTATAATGTCTATAACTTATGATTTGTTAATCACTTTTGTGAGTTCTGGTTGCAGTTACTGAAGTAGAAACATTTGTGCTCATGAAATGATCAGAAATAACAGGAAAATATGCTGACTTCTGTCAAATAAGCCCAAAGAATCTTTGCTTTTATTGCCACTGGACCAGTCATTCTTAAATCTAGTACTTAGTGCCTGCATTTTATTGAGTGTAATCAGATATTTTGCACTATTTTATGAGATATTTAGTTTCCATATTTCATAATTAATTTTTAACTGATTACCAGCTGATGCAGTAAAAGCCACCTCCTCTACCCTCCCCCCTTGAATTCCTTCAGTGCTTGGCAGGACTTGTCTCCCGCTCCCTGCAGGTGCTATAGACTGGAACATTCCAGAAAGTGAAAGGACCAATCGCTGCTTGATTTGTGGTTTCTAGACCCTACACAACACAACAGAGTCCCCACCACCTCCTCCTTCCCTTCCCCTCTGCCCTCCTCCTCCTCGCCTTTCTTCACCCGACCATTACCCCCACCCACACACACGCACACATTTTTCCTATCACTTTTTTCCCGCTCTGTTTCCATAAGTCAAGTAACCCATTACCAGTTGATTTGTGGTGTGAACAGTAGTTCCCCACAACCTCTGCTTTGTTTCTTTCTTTCTTTAAAAAAAAAGCTGAAGTGTGATTGATTACTAAAGCAGTGCTCTCCTGTTTAATCGTTATTTACATGCATTTAGGTTGTTCAGTTTATCAAAACAGTTATTATGATAATCGGCGAATAATTTTAATCAATTTAAAATAAAAATATAAAGATTTTCCGCTTCTCTTTTGGCTTTTTGGTTCTTGGTCAAACAGGAAATACTATGTTTTGCTCTGAGAAATACAAATGGCAATTTTTCACCATTTTCTTATACTTTGGGATCAAGCAATTAATTGATTAATGAGACATATCTTTGGGTTAACAGGAGTTATGGCAGGTTTATGGAAGGTTTTAAAAATGTGCCTTCGGGGCTTAAGTCACATATTTTTTGTCAAGTTAGATGTCATGGTGAGGTCATATAATTCTCACTTTTCTAGGACCTGTTGTATAACCTGTGTGAATTACGTAGGAAAGAGGAAAGGGTGCACAAAGCGCAGATTATGAAAGATTTTCCTCGTACAGTAAATTCCAAAATCAGCCTTATATCGACAAATCATAATTAAGGGGAAACTGCTGAAAACTTTGCTGTGTGGAAGACGGAAAACAAGTGGCATGCAGCCAAACCAGGAAAATGTCGTGCAATGAAAGCTGTCAAATCTAATTAAAAATGACTTAGGACTTTTCCTCAGGTTAAAATACTTCAGGGATTGCGTATGGCTTTTTGTTTATATGTGCCACAAGTGGCAGTGGGAACGCTCATGACTGTAATGTAGTTTCCCAGTGGGAAGGCTTGAGTCAGGATGAGATTAGTCAAGTTTATGAAAAAGTTCTGTTGTTGTTTTGAAATGTGATAAAGAGCCACCTGGTAAATCTGGAGTGCAATGTTTGATGTGACTGGGTCATGCTGCTCTCTCAGTTCTCACAGTTCTCTCAGGCAGATGGCTCTTCTGTCTCTACTATTATAACTCTCTCATTTTCTTCCTGACTGTCTTCCAATCCTTTTTTTGTTAAGTCACTTTTTACTCACTCATGCCACTTTTCTTGTTTCTGCTTATGACTTCAAAGCTGGAATTTTCATTTTCCCCCCTAAGGTCTACTTAAAATACGTAACTAAGTACATTAGGAACACTGTAAACCAAACACAGCAGCTTTAATATGCTGTTGAAAAGCCTAAACCATTCCTCTCCCACACCCACTGATAAGACTCTGCTACCTGTGTGGTTCTTGCAAGTACTGATGCATGTTTCCCCATCCCCATAAAATCATACACATCCGTTTAGTGCCAGTGCAGGTGGGATGAAAGACACCCTGAGCTTTTTTTTTTTCTGGGAAATACCCTCATCTAATTATTTAAAAGGACATGTTGGCTGCTCATGATGTTAAAGGTACCATGTACAGAAATATCGAATCTCATGTGATGGGAGAGCCAAGTGTGAAACCAAAAACCAGACAGAGAAGGTCCGGATAAAACATCACAAAAAATAATTGTGCTGAGTGGTACCAGAGCACAGAAGTGATAATGTACTAATATATACTGAAAGACTGTCCATTGCATTCTCTACGTCTAAGTTGGTTTACCTTCAGATTACCTTCAGTTATATTGGACTGATCAAATCAATCAAATGAAAAGCTGTATATTTTATGTTTTCAAGATTTGATTGATCTTCTTTCATTTGCTCCTCTCATTGCCTCCTCCTTGTTCTGTAATAATTCAAAAACACTGAACTGGAACGTTACTGCCAGGAGCTGGTTATGTTGATTCCTAATATTGGCATATGATGAAACAAGAAACATGTTTCTTGTTTCATGGATGCCATGGATAACATCTTAGGGGAACTCTGTTTTGTGTTATTCCTGTGCAGAAAACAGGCAAGCGTGAAGACATCTGCACTAACTGTCTGATGATGGAATTTGAATCAACTTATTTTTTGCTGGAAATAATGTCAAAACTGTCAGACACCAGGTCTTTTTCTTCTTTGAATCCTTATTGCACTCTTACACTGTTTCTGTTATGCAATCCCGCTAAAAGCCCTGATTGTCATGTTTTTGCATTGATCCATGTTCGATTTCATTGCTGTGAAAGTAAGCAATATTATGTTTTCTTAAAACAGTTTAAAAGCTATGGTTAGAAGGCATGAAACATCTGTTATTGGGTGCAGATCATGTTCAGAACAGTTGATAAAGATGACTGAAAGTTTGTCTTTCATGTGTTACAGAAGGTGTGAAGATCTCTATCAGACCTGCAGTTGGGATCTGCCAATATTGAACCCATTCACCACTGACACAAACAAGAACCCCTGTGTTTTTGTCTGTCAACTGTCGGTTTTAGCGTTGTGGTTGAACTTTAAAAGTTATGGCAACATTCCCCTCCATCTGCCAGTTCTTGGCACAGCTACTTTCACATATCAGATCTGCCTCATTTTCTTAAGCACACGCTGTCAGGTTGTCCCATGATTGGTCGCGGTAAATTCAGAGGTCAGAGTTCGTCTGCGCACAACAAAGGCAGCGGGGGTTTGTGGCTGCAGCGACAGCTTAACATTCCTCCACCCGCTCTCTCCAGATTTGTTTATTGCACTTTGTCCTTTGGTTTTCTGCCTTTCATGACAGGAAGACGAGCAAATTCACTATAGATACATCTAGAGCATGTAGGAATATAAAGAAAAGAAAGGAGTGGGGAAGGAAATGGGGGTGGGGTGGGGTGTGATGATGTCTTAGCTTGTTTGCTGGTATCTTCTTTTATCCTGAAACAACACCTACCCCACCTCTGTTAGTTTTTGGTATTTCATTATTTTATTAAATCATGGTTCTCTGGCAAAAATTGGCTGAGTGCCCTCTCCAGTTCTGGGACAAGTTGATATCCCAAGTGGAGGAGTTTAAGTATCTGAGGGTCTTGTTCATGATTGTGGATAGATTGGCAAATGGTTTGGTGCAGCGGCAACAGTGATGCAGATGCTATATCAATCTGCTGAAAAGAGAGCTGAGCATGAAAGTGGAGCTTTCGATTTACCGGCCAGTCTATGTTCCTGTCCTCATCTATGGCCACAAGCTCTGGCTAGTGACCAAAAGAATGAGACTGCAGATACAAGTGGCTTAAATGACCTTAATTTGAAGAGTTGCTTCAAACAGGAACACAGGGTGAAGAACCTGGCCATTTGGGAAAGTTTCAGAGCAGAGCTGCTACTTCTCCACATGGAAAGGAGCCAGTTGAGGTAGTTTGGGAACCTGACCAGGAGGCATCCTACATGAGTCAAGGTGTTTCAGGCATGTCCTACTGGGAGGATACCCTGAGGCAGGACGTCTCTTACCTTGGGCTTGGGAAAATCTCGGTATCCTGATGAATGAGCTGGAGGAGGTGGCTGGGTGGCTGGGCCTCTATGCTTGGAACCCCGACCTGGAATAGCGGCAAAAAGAAAAAAAAATGGATGGATGGATGGATTGATAAAGTGATGGAAGAAAACTAAGAACTTCATCACCCCACTTTATATCTGAGCCTTTTTATTGTCTTTATTCTTGTAGTTTCCTCACACCAGTCTTGTCAGCCCTCTTCAAGATAGCATTAGCTTTAAGATTAGCTTAGCAAAACCTCTTCATTTAGCATAAAAAGGTAACAGCTAACAGGTAAACTGAATGATTTAGCAGGTAAAAGAACCACACATTTTTTAAGGAGTCGGAGGAGACTCAGAGATAAAAGAGGAGTAAATACTTGATATATCTGTTGCAAATAGATGCTAATATTACTCCAAGAAATCAGGATGTGTAAACAGAGAAGAGATTGTTAGCATTTTAGCCATTAGAAGCTTAAATTCTGATTGAGAAGAATTAGTAGAGCATTTCTTTTTCTAATCTACAACTGCTGTCAGGCTGTTTAAAGCATGCTAGTCTGGTGACAGCTGTAGTATTTAAAGAGCTAAGAGTGAACTAAAATGCATCACAATATTAGTTTATTTTTCAATTCATGATCAAATCATGACCAAATGTTCACGCCTGTTGTTAAAAAAAAAGATCAATATTAAGACATAATGATCTGATAATGATCTATGAGGTACAATTCAAAGTATAAGTCAAACAGTGGATCTGCAGCTTTCTACATAAAATCTTCAAGTTAGTTTCCTTCACTATCAACCCTTAAACCTTGCATGCTCTACTGACTGACATTTCACCTCTTTATTATGGACTATACCACATTTGTGTCATAGACATAGCTAAAACTGTGGCCAATACTTTCCACTTTTTTTGTTTTGTGGCTTCCTTTTCATTGATTTTAAAGGAGAAGCTATGGCAATTTAACCACCCATCCTCTGTAGACTTTCAGTTTCCTTTACCTTGACATTCAGTTTTTTTCCCCCGCGACACTTTGGCGTACTTATGCATGCCTGTGCAGGAGAAACACATCTTCTTTTGTTTGTCAGTTTACTGTGGTGGTGGTCTGGAAAATGCCCCTGTGGAGACAAGGTATGTATGTGTCTTTGTGAAGAGAGGCTTTCTCATTACTGCTAATGTTCTTTAATCGACTCATTATTTACCCACCAGAGTCCATGGCAATGCTGTTGTTGTGAGTAGTAATGGTGCGGGTTGCTGGTTTAGTTTAGGGTGATGTATCTGGCTGGCAGCTAGTGTAAACCGAACCAAAACAAATGTGTGCACAGCTCTAATATCCCGTTTAACTTTACCTTTAGCAGGGTAGTGTTAACTGCTCGTTTAAAGAGCGAAAGCTCGGCTGAAGCAGTCCTATTTGTCTTTCTTTGCTTTCAGTTAATTTGTCAACTCTAGTGAAGTTTATCAGATTGCTAAAAGGAGGAATTATTGTTGACAGCATGTTCAGTCATTGTTTTCTTGTTGTTTTGCAGCTCTAATGGAAGTGCTTTTATCACAGATGGAGAAAGCAACTCTTTAAAGCAACAAATTTTTGTTTGTGAAGTTGAAATAAGTTCTTTATTGTAGGAAGACAAACATGGTAGATGAAAGACAAATTTATACTATGACCAGTAAGTTTTACTCCATAAGATACTGTATTTGTATTATAAACTTTAATGTAATATCTCATAACTCATAAATACTTCATATTTTTTAATTTACTGTGAAGATGCATGAAGTTCATCAATGGAAATCAAGTTTTTTCCTTCCAGAATCAATCAGTGGGTTTTATTTTGGGGCCGTTTAAAATGGGGCTTCTCTCTAATTTTCCATGGTTAAAATCAGGGCAGGTTCCCCCTTCCTGTCCCTTGTATATTCCTTGGTTACTGTAACTGCGGGGAGGTAAACCCTGGCGACAGCCCCACTATGACGGGAACACTATCATTGGCACGTCAGATGTGTCACGCATTGTGTGCTATTACCGCCTCAGACTCAGCCTGTCCTGTAATTACAAATACTTCCGCTCTTGTTTTTCCGCCTCTTTGTCTCACACTCATCCTTCACTCCCTCCTTTGTGCCAGCCAGGTAATCCAGGCATCCAGGTAACCACCTCAGTCCCACCCGCTTCTACTCCCGCCTTCCTTCTTTTCCTCTCCTTCCTATGAATGACAACTTTGGTGGACTGCCCCAACCTTTGTCTTTTCTCTTTCTTTTTTTTATTTCACCCGTTACGCTTCTCTGTCTCCCTTTCTCTTGGTTCCCTCTTTTGTTATGACTTCACTGGAGGCAGCTGCTAAAGTTAATGATGTCACCACTTTGAGAAAAACACTGCCTGCGGGCAGGGAAGTGCCACAGCTTATTGCTGCATCTCAGTCAGACACTTCTGTGAAGGCAATAACTTGCAAATATAATACCCTAAAACTTGTTTTATGGAGCTGACTTTGACCACAGTTCATGCTCTGTCATGTTGCCTGCAGAATAATTTGACTAGTGAATTCACTTTTAGAGATCATGCATTGCTTTCTTTCACTTGACATGATTTGCTCTCACAGTTCCCTACATTTGTAACTCTGCTAAAAAGCTAGTTGTGCTTTTCTCTTTAAACCTGCTACATAACAAACATTGCTCCTATTTTTGTTTGATGTAGCCCCGGAAAATGAAAGTAAGTGGTTTAATTGTAGGACAGATTAACAGTTTATTACACAGGTCACAGTAATATACTGTGCTTTATGAATACTGTTAATGCTGTAACCGCTGATGCATTTGATAAAAACTGTACATTTCAATATTTTTTCCTTTGGCAAGTGTAAGCAGTTATAACTATTTAACAGTGTTGTGGTGGTTAATTTAGGGTTAAGATTTATCTAAAGATGCTCCCCAAAGACTGTTGCATGTTCACTTTCAAGGTACTTATTAAAATGATTATGATGATGCATTCCCATAAACACAGAGAACCTACAGACAAGCTGATACATCATCATAGTTCAAGAAAGGCAAGGAAGTTGATCCAGAGTACGCAGGATTGTATTACAGTTTTAATGTCCAACTCTGTTTTTGAAGCTTACAGCAGTAACACTAATTCATGTTATAGCAACAAATGATATGACACATGGCAAAGCAGTTATTCTATACTGCAAAGTAGCTCTGTAGATCTTTGATTATTCAGTTCAGTTCAGTTTTATTTATACAGCACCAAATCACAACAGTTGCCAAAAGGTGCTTTATATTGTAAGGTAAAAATCCTACAATAATAGAGAGAAAACCTTAACAATCAAACGACCCCCTCTGAACAAGCACTTGGCGACAGTGGAAAGGAATAACTCCTGTGTTGACTTTTTGTTTTCTGTGAATGTCACATTGCTACAAAATGCTTCTGGTGTGAACGTAGCTTAAGTAATAGGGTGGGAAACAGAACAGAGGCTTGAAATCCATTGAATTTAAGAGTAAGACAAACAGAAATTTCAAAATAAAAGAGGAAATGACTACATGGAGCTTCAACATCATGACAGTTACACTAGGCATACCTTTAAATCACAGCTTAAATCTATCAGCCACTACTTTACTGCAATCAAACAGTGAAAAGTCTTTTAATTCTTACTTAACTGCATCTGTAATTCATTTTTGATGTATTTTTTCTATTGAATGTCACATAAATCGGTACTCTGTGGGGTTTAAGGTCCTAGCGTGGTGGTGAAAAGAAGTGAAAGATGGGCCCACTCAGTAACCAGCGTTGTTTTGTGAGCCACCATAAATTACAAAGACTTCCCAATTTGTCTCTTAGGCCTATCCAGAGGGGGAAATACCGCATGACTCAGGTGTAATTTACTGTGCTTTGCAGGTTTCAGAGCTCATCACAGTACAGAAACAGCTTTAGTGAAGGATACAGATGATCTTCTTGTGGCCTCTGACAGTGGACTCATCTCTGTGCTTGTCCTGCTAGACCTCAATGCAGCTTTCGGTACTGTTGACCATAATATTCTACTAGAACGATTAGAGCATGCTGTAGGTATTACAGGTACTGCGCTGCAGTGGTTTGTGTCATATCCAGTTTGTTCATGTAAATGGAGAGTCCTCTTCACACACTAAGGTTAATTATGGTGTTCCTCAGGGTTCAGTGCTAGGACCAGTTCTGTTTACATTATACATGTTTCCCTTAGGCAGTATCATCAGAAGGCATAGCATACATTTTCACTCCTATGCAGATGACACGCAGCTTTATCTATGAAGCCAGATAACACACATCAATTAGTTAAACTGCAGGAATTTCTTAAAGACATAAAGACCTGGATGGCCTCTAATTTTCGGCTTCTAAATTCAGATAAAACTGAGGTTATTTTACTCGGCCCTGAAAATCTTAGAAATATGGTATCTAACCAGATTCCTACTCTGGATGGCATTACCTTGGCCTCCAGTAACACTGTGAGGAACCTTGGAGTAATTTTTGACCAGGATATGTCCTTCAGTGTGTATATTAAACAAATATGTAGGACTGCTTTCTTCCATTTGCACAACATCTGTAAAATAGAAATATCCTGTCTCAGAGCGATGCTGAAAAACTAGTTAATGCAGTTATTACTTCCAGGCTGGACTACTGTAATTCATTATTATCAGGATGTCCTAAAAACTCCCTGAAAAGCCTTCAGTTAATCCAAAATGCTGCAGCAAGAGTCCTGACAGGGACTAGAAAGAGA
>VVHJ01048191.1:31965-46016 GCA_015107715.1 Tylochromis polylepis | reverse complement strand
TCCCCCGCTGGCCGGCTGGTTTTCAGGACCCCTTTCCCACCAGTAGGACAGATAGTTACACAGCATGGGCAGCACCACCTCAATCACATGGGGCATCTCTGTGTATCGCGCTCCAGACTCTGCCATGTCATTGATGTCCTTCATGAGGCGGTCCAGCCGTGGTATGCCAGGACACATTTCCTCCACTGAGTCTTGTATTCCGAGGGCTAAAACACAACAGGGTCTGATATTTGAAGAATGTAATTCACACCAACACATTTAGGATTTCTTCTATCTAACGTCAGTAATGAACACCCCACAACATCACCGCTATCCATCTACTGGGCATCATTCATATCGGTAAGCTGAGGTAACTACACAGAAACTAAAGGATAATAAGCGACGATGACAAAAAAAAGAGACAAATAGGGGGCATCTGAAATCTTATAAAATCCTTTGTCGCAAGATTGTGATAATTAAGGCGATTCATAAATCCCAATGTTTGAGAACAGAGGTCATGATGATAGATGCTTGACTTTAGGATCTCTTTTATTTTGAAATAATTACATATGACTCACTGGCCCGTTCTCTGGCGCTCTTCGTATTATAAACTGAGCAGGGGTTGTACGGGTTGAGTTGCGGCTCTAGGAAGGCAACTGGCAAGGCACCGGCCAGAGTTGCCAGACACTGACCGAGAGCTGGCAGCTGTCTAAGGGACACAAAGAGAGTTTAATTAAAGGTCAGCATGTTTCTTTACTGGAGCTTTCATCAGTGAATACAACATTTAACCTTAGGATACCTTTCTACATAGATGTTTTTCCCTGTGCCCAGAGCATAGAGGCTGGTCAGGATTCGATAGCAGGACACTTGGACATCATCCACTAGGAAAATAGAACGATTAGAAATCAGGTAGAGGAAGTAAATTCGACATTTGTAAATTAATTTAAAGCTGAGATGAGAAATGCACTTAGCACCCTGTGGTGATAATACTGATGTTTTCTTTCTGAACTACAATATATTGTAGCTCTAGTTCTACACTTGTTATTAGTCGTTTGTTGTTAACTCGTTCAAGCGTAATTATTTCTGGGGTGCCAAAGCTCTGTTAACATCTGTTCTGCTTTTATTTCCATGATCCTCCTTCTTGTGCATATAGTAAGACTAGAGAAAAATACAGTGCTGAATTTTTCTCTAGTCTTGAGTCTCATTTCTACATATTTTGTTGGGTAAATGGGAATTAGTGATTAATTAAAATTATGCAAACATGCATGGAAACACAGTTTGAGGCAAAAACACCATTTCTACAATTCTAATGAGATTTGAAAGCCACTATTTGGTGTGACCACCTTTATTCTTCAACACAGTCTAATCACTGTTAGGCAGCTTTCTTGTCATTCCTTCAGGAATAGTTCTCCAGGCTTCTTGAAGGACATTCAAAGCTCTTCTTTGGTTGTTGGCTGCCTTTTGTTCACACTGCTTCAAAATCTTATGGTACTTTTCTGAATTCAAGTTTCCACCACTGGTTGAAACCATGACAGAGCCTACACTGTCTTTGACAGTGGCTGGAGACACTCACTGCTGTACCTCTCTCCTGACCTCCTCAGTTCATATTTCTCAGATGTCCTCCGGCTATTAGAAACAGACATTTTGAATTTGGATTCATAATTCTAATATCTGTTGCCGCTGATTTTCAGTCCAGTTATGGTGTAATTCGGCACACTGAAAGCTTTTTTGTGTCTTCTTCTGCATTTTTTGTAGATTCAGATAACAGAAATGTGAAGAAAATATGTGTTCATGCAACAGGCTGTTAGTAACAATGTGCCTAAAGATTCGAAATTGGTAACCATTCCTTTGCAAATGGCTAGGTATAAAGACTGGAGTGATAATAGTGGAAAAACAGTATCCAAAGGAAAACTTTGAATAACCTTCAGAAAAACTGGAGAACTATTGATCAAGACGACACAAAATTATAAAGTCTGGCTTCTTGGAAGCAAAATATATAGAAATGCGAGGTGCCTTGATACTTTTGCACAGTACTATATATTACAAATACTTGCTCAAGAGATATAAATTGTTTCACATGACTGAGCATGTCTCTGGAGTAGAATGAGTGAAATATAACTTTGAAGAACATGTGAAAACCAAAGTACATTTTGACCTGGGGTACCAACCAAAATTAGGCCACTCTCTGGGCAAAATGTACTTAATTACGTAAAATTTAAAGTGAAGCTAAACTGATACGATATTCTAATGGATTGTGGAAAACCTCTACAAAGATATAATCATGAATTACAATAAACTTAACACTGACATTTGACTATTTTTTCCCCCCTTTGCAACCTCTCAAACAACACGTTTGATCATTCCTTTGCTGTCAGGACTCACGGAGCAGGTCGACTCCAAAGTGGTGTTGAGTAATGTGTTCAAACAGAGCAGTTAGGATGGGAAGCAGAGCTACAGTGGTGTAGTTGATATTCTGTGACACTCCTTTCATCTGCGAGCGGGAGTGGGTGAACTTCCCCAGCTTCAGGTTCTCGAAAGTTTTCTCCAGATCCTCTGCGGCGTTCTCAAAGAACGTCCTCAGCCCCACTCTCACCTGCTCGGAGCCCGACTTCATCACTGTCCTGTTAGAGTGAACGAGAGCGTGATGAACAACTGAAACCAAATGAGGAGATACACAAGGGCGGACAGATTGGTATGCAAAGGACAACCACTGTTTACCCACAGTGGAGCACGCTCACATATGCAATTATTCCACTCTCAGAGCACGTGAAGGCTTTAGTCGTGAAATACGAGGTGTGAGCATCGACCTGACTGCCCTCACACTGAAACATGAATGATTTATTTAATAAACTAAGGAGAATATTTAAGTCCAAGGTGAGTATGCCTGTTATAGACCTAAGAAAAACGGCACAGCACTCGATGCATTAATATGATTAGTCTGTCTATTTTGAGCATTTCACAGTTTGTAACATTGGCAAATGAATTGCCCATTGTTAAGCTTAACATATCCCAGAAGGAAGGAGAAATGAAAGACAGAGTCTGTGGGCATCAGCTGTAGCTGTTCAGCACAAACAAGGCACAATAATATGTTGCAAATTTAGCCTCATTATGTGTACGCCGCATTAGGAAACAGTACACTGTCTCTAAAGAACACTGTGAGCCTTGGGCAACATGTGCTTCATGAAATTTGTGTTGCTTATTTAAATGGCAAAGGAGGCTCTTTGTTAATGCCAGTGCCTCCCATAAGACCCCCAAATTAAAACTGTTTAAAAGACAAATATGCGCCTCTCGAGGGCTCAGCAGAGGTTAGATTTGCTTTTCAGTGCCTCTCTAACCAATTACTGTTTAACCACAACCATTATCAAACTGAGATAACATTTGACATTTAAAATTTTTTGTTTTTCAGAGCTTAACGGGTAAATATTTACAATAAATATCACGATGAAACCTTCCTGTGTTAATTATTCACAGAGAGAGTTTTATGTATTTATTTATTTGCACTAGAATTTTTCAGAAATAGTATTTTTGTGCTTGCAAATGAGCTTTTTTGTATTCAGATGTGCTCGAATCTGAATACATTCCAGAATGTGAATATTCAGTGAAGCCGGGTTCAAAAACATTTTGGGGTTGTTTTTTTTTTTTGTTTTGTTTTTTTACATTTGGGAATCTACTTTGCCAGAAATAAAACATTCTAACCGGGAGCCAGGGAAAAAAAATAAAAAAATATCTTTGTCTTTGGGAATAAAATGCTCTACATATCAGGCTTTTAATTAAGGCAGGAGTAAGGTTTGGAGTATGAGGAAGAAAACATAAAATCATAAGCATCCAGACATTATTATTGGAAACATGTATGAGTAAGAACATGAAACTTCCAGAGTTAATTACATTACATTAAGTGAATCATATTTTAAACAAATTTCCAGAAATTATGCTTACTATTATTCTTTCATGTGTGTTATAGTCAAGACACAAACAAAAAAAAACAAAAAAAACAAAAAAAAACAAAAAAACAACAACAACAACTAAATGTGTATTTTGGTATTTCCCACTAGTCTTAAAAGTGCAAGTTATGGTAGCAAAGTGACTAGCAAATAATAAAAAAAAAAACTTGTAAATGGCTAAATTGATCTCCTTTAATTTTGATAAGAAAACTCAAAGGTGCAATCTTGTGTTTTGCCAAATTAGCACCAACCTGGTATCGAGTGTGTGTGCCAGGATATGCAGACAGCTGACCATGGTGGTGGAGTCACTCCCTACAAGACAGCAAAAACACAGAAGCCACCATCATGATGTGGATACACACTCGTTTCTTTCTTTTCTTACAATGATTCATTTACTTGTATTGAGCCTCTCTTTTGATACAGCTGAATCTGTGGCCAAGGAGCAGATTAAGCGCTCGTGTGGTGAGACTAGCACATAACATCCAAGTTGCCACCTTAGCTGGATGTGCAGTCAAAAAAAATTTCCATTTGATTCATCACCTCTGCACACCCCATCATTGGGTGGATGACAGCAATACAGGCTCAAAACTACTGAATACTGTCTGATTTTGTTTCTTTTAGCTTGTTAAAATGTATCCACATTCACTTATAGGATAGTAACAAATATAGCATACGAGACATATATCTGATCACTGCACTAGAAGTAGCAAAACACTGGCTGTTGTCCCCAGAGGACAATTCATCAGATGATGGCTCGATTTCCAGACCATATCCATTTATAAAATGAATACAATGTTTAACATAAAGAATATTTAAGATGATGGAAATATAAATAAATATCAAAGACTTAGAATATGCATAATTACTTAAAGAGTTCCAACAAAGTGAAATAAAGACTTGCTTTACTCCCACTCTAGAGCCAGCAGCCAATTAGATTTTCTTGTGTTTCAAATCCATGTGCCATGTCTGATGCACGGCGCCAGGCAGAGAGTCTGGCACCAGCAGCTGCTGAAACAGCTCCTCTTCTTGCATATGTTATGGAATTATAGTAACTTTGGGTCAGCACATAAACTAAGTTACATATCTACATAGCTAAAAAAAAAAAGAAAAGAAAAAAAAAGAAGATGCTAGGCAAAGTCAGGCTGGCTGCTTCTAATATTTATATTGAGCTAAAGTGGTGTCATATTTCATGTTTATCAGAAAAGCATTAAGGTTCTCATCCTACAGTAGCTTTTGACAAGAAAAAACTCTTCCCTTAAGGTCTTACTCTTTCTCTAAGGTCTGTGTTTACATTTTTAAGCTGAAAATGTTCAAGGCGATGTTAACAAAGCTCATAAGGCTACACACACACACACGTGTGTGTATTCATGTACTTGTGGGGACATCTCATTGACATAATGCTTTCCCTAGCCGCTTACCCTAACCATCAAAAATGAATGCCTAACCCTAACCCTCAGTTTCCCATTCCTAAACCTAACCATAACCTAATTGTAACCCTGACACTAAAACCACATTTTGAGTCTCAAAAATGCCTTCAAACTTGTGGGGACCGGGATTTTGGTGCCCAAGGTTGGTCCCCACAAATATAGTAAACATCCAATTTTTGGTCCCCACAAAGCCATCTAAACAGGTACACACACACACACATGACCAGATACTAGTAGTTGGCTTACCAAAAAGTGAAATCCTATGTCTGACAAGAGCTGCCAGTTTACAAAAGAGGCTGGAGGCATGAAGAATTAAAGAAATAGCGATGAAAAGAGAAAATCAGGGTTAGTAAATCTATGAACAGAAGAGTAGTAATTCAAGTTATAAGAGTTCACTTTAATTTCAAGCAGAACATGGCAACAAGTAATAGTCATGCAACATGCTGCACTGTTGCATGTAAATCAACTAAATGGGTACCTGGTGACCATCTCCTTCTCTTTGTTGGAGGCATAGCCGCTGCTGCTTAGATTCTTATTAGGGGAGGACAGGAAGTAGAGAGAGTGGTTCTTAAAGTACTGGTCAATGAGAGGGAGGAGCACCTGAAGGGCGACAAAGATGATGAGAAGCCAGTTCAGGTTAATCGCATCATGTTTGAACGAGTTCTCCACATGCAGTACGTCGCAGTATTTGTGCCACTTTCTTACTTTGGCAAAAAACTTGATTTCTTGCTCATGAGGTGACCTGTCTGTCTTCCCGCTGGCAGCCATGGCTTCTGGATTGAGAATATTTTTTTAAAAAGAAGCTTATTTGATGTGATTAAAGTCTGCTTTAGTCATAGCCTGTGTATTATTATTATTGTCATACCTAAGTGGGTAATGAATTCCTGGGCTGAGTCAACATATTTGAGCAGCTTCTTGAGGAATTTATAGGCAAACCTTTTCTCCATGGATGAGGAATCCTGCTCCAAGTCCTTCAGACCTCTGCAACATAAGAAGATGTCTATAAATGAAATTTTGGTAAAACCTTGGTGATGGATTCCACTGATAGTTATAAACTGATTCAAACTTTCTGCAAAACCTTAACTCAACATCAAAGAGAACTATTGACCTTGTGATGCTATATCCATTGATTAGCAGGAAGCGAAAAAGGTCCTGCGCCTTCTCTCGATCGCGGGCCTTCTCCTTGGCTGTCAGCGTGTCGTAGGGCACCAACAGAGGGTGTGTTCCCCCTCCTGAAACCACAAACAGCCTACTGTTCAGACACGATTAGCCGTGTCCCTCTCCACTGAGTGTCTCCGTGAAGGCAGATGGCAAACTGGAGTGGAAGCACCACTTGGCTGAATTGAGTTAGTCAAGACCGGCGAGGCAGACACGTGCATATGCTCCCAAGCACATTTAAACACAACAACGCAGCACTTTAATTCCACCCACCTAACACACACACACACAGATACACAGACATACTCTTCCTGTCTGCCTTTCATGCGTCTTTAAGCAGTACACATTTCTGATTGGCTTCATTGGCAAATCACCTCTACTTCCAAGGTCACTTTTCTTCTTCTTGGCCCAGATGTTATGGTAATTTTCAGCCACCACCTCCACCATCCCCTTGAAAAGAAGACAAAAAGAAGTGAGACGCATACCCCACCCACATTACTCATTTGCATGCAGGAAGGATTGCTTTTGATCTTGTATTCAGATTGAGGCGTCCTTTGATATATGAAAAAGGGAAGCAGTGCAACAAATCAAACGTGGGGTCACTCACTTGCAGCTCTCTGGATAGAACCACGCTGCTTGTGTCTACTGGGCTCGGATTGAAGCCGTTAGCCTGGAAACAGATGTAAGTCTGCAGTGAGAATCTGAGCTTGATTGTGCTGTTAACTGTAAATCGAACGTTGGATAACACAAGACTTAGTAGCCTGTGTTAAAGGGTTATTTTGTGTATTTGGGCTTATTGAGGGAGGTGATTAGTTTAGTACTGTGGTATTGGTGGTCCTGTACTAAAACTAGAAAATGTAAAGTGTATACAACTAATATTGCTAAATTTAGATAGAAGTAATGATTAGATTAAAAAGATCATGCTTCTGAAACCTAAATAATTTACTTCTGATAAAAAATCCACCACATCCCCAAAGGTTCTCTAATGGACTTAGATTTGGTGATTATGGATGCCATTTGTATGCCTAGAGATGGTTTCTATCCCATTAGATCCCAGTAGTAGATCCCAGTAAAATCCCAGTAGATCAGGAGTTTCTGAAATACTCAGACCAGACTGTCTGGCACCAACAAACATGAACTCAGAGTCACTTAAATCACCTTTCCTTCCTTTGAACGTCAGCAGGTTGTCTTGACCATGTCTACGTGCCTAAATGCATTCAGGTGTCTGCCTAAAATGTGGCTGGTGAGTGTCTTGACTGTAAGGAATCATATACATCTATACTACTTCTCTGAGTGTCTGAAAACCACACAGTCAAGTCAAGCAAGATTCCATCAAGATTAGTTAGTAAATTAGCAACTACAGCTGTGCTGGAGACGAGCAATTTTTCACCCTACAATCTTTGTACTGTACCTGTGAGGCCTGAGATATCTTTCTCATTTTCTCAGTCTCCCTCTGTTGAGACATGCTCTCTCCATCTTTGGTCCTATCAATACTCCACCCCATTGCCAGCATACTCTTCAGGGACTCTCTAATAGGCCATCTGTAAATATCCTTCTCCTAAAGCAGAGAGACAGAAATGGAGAACAAATAAAAAAAACCTCATAAGCCTTAAAAGCCCTAATCTCTTTAAAGTTAATATTATTTACAAATATCACATTCTTCATACTGTACCTTCTCCGTCAGGCCTTTGTAGGTCCTCAACTGAGGATGAGTCTTCGCCTTCTCATCAACACAGTCTCCATATTTCCACCCCAGCAGCACCTGAGGCGCAAGCAGAGAGTGACAGCAAACGTGATTGCCTTCAGAGTCCCCCGAGGACAACATTTACTATTTGACAGACTGGCTACGAGATTAAGTACACATCATATTTTATAGTATCATGGTTGTTGCTGCTCTCAGCGTTCATTAAAAACTTTAACAGATGCAACAACGCAGGCTAAGCAGTTGGCACAAGAGAGCGCACAAGCTCTCTATTATGGGTCTGCCAGAGTAATCCCTCGACTCTAATAAAAAAGGAGGCATCGCCAAAGGGGAAGCATTACTGTGATATAGGAGAAAGAAAAGACAGTATCGTGATAACCATCCATTCATCCATCCATCTTCTTCCACTTATCAGCTTAAGACAGCTGGGATAGGCTCCCCCTACCCCTTCCAGTGACCCTGATTGGATATGCTGATATCATAATGAACAGTATTGACTTAATTTTGTTACTTTTATTCACTTTTATGTGGCTGAAATCCACCTCCACTGATTATCATCCTCCGTGCTATTTCTTCCAAGCGAGACACTTTCAGTGCCCTACACTTTCCTTATAACGCTGGTGGCCTGCTCTAAAACTGCATCATTTAATACCCATTTGACCCGGCGAAGGCTCTTACCTTCTCTGCAGACCATTTCTCATGGGTATGCTCGGCGTACTTGTTGGCAAAATGCTCAAGTTTCTCGGGAAGAGCAATGCTAGAATAAAAAGGTGACAGTTAGTCTGCAAGTATATACAAAATGCATGTTAATGAAATTACGTAGAGTGTGTGGCTGCATTTTTTTTGTGCAAGGGTTTCTAACTGGTGTCTGGCTTCAAAATGGCTTACTTAGCGGTATTGATTGGTTTGGGGTCAAAGTTGCCCTGAGCATCCACAGAAACAGGCTTTTCCACAGTGGTACTAATGGAGGCATCCACATAGTCTGGCGGCAAAGCTCCAGCTATGGCACTGAGACAAGGCATGGCCATCTTGAATAGCTCGGGGTCGTACTTCTGCATAAGGAAAGAATGAAAGCAACAGCACTGAATGTGAAATTGTATCTCCTCCTATAGAGCTCTGCAAATAAAAATGTTACTTAACAAATGTAAGTAATGTCTTCGACTGCTAATTTAAGCTGAACTTGAATAAAGTCGTATAGCCACTCCAGTCTTAAAGAAAGAGCAAGAGGCAAGCGGAAGAGATGTTAATGAAGAATTATTCTTAAAAGCTGAGGGACTGGCGTGCTAGAGGCTTTGGATCAATGAGGGCTGTCCAGATATTGATGTTTTCAGACCGGCCCTTTGCAAAGCCTCCTTTCATGAGTGGGCATTTAGAGAGATGTGCTGAGTCCAGCCATCTGCATCGCTAATAGACCTAAACCTATTTATACCCAAGCAGTCCCTTGAATACATACATGTTAATCAAGACTGCAATGAATTATGTGATTTTTATTGAACGGTTTATCGTGTTTTTAGAGCATTTGCCGTTTCTATACACACTCTTAGAAAATGCTCTCTAACAAGTAGGTGACAGCTGTTTGTCAAATACATGTAAATAAATAGAAGTACTTTCCCTCACCCTCTGGGACAGAGAGTCAAACACTCCCCAGAAGATCTTCTTGGTAAGCAGTAGTTCATCTTCAGATGCTGTTCCAAAGCTGCCCCAGCCTGAAGGGAGGCAGTAGTACTTCCAGTTTTGCTCATAGTGGTTGGTTAGCAGCTAGAGAGCACAGGTAAAAAGGAAAGACACACAGTGATAAATACAAATGTGCTTAGCGAATTCAAAGACAGGTAATAAGCATGCACACTGCCTGCAAACATAGAGCCATACATGGCATCGCACAGGGGAATCACTTCTTCCAGAATCAGCACAAATAAAAGTAAGGAACACCGTTTCGCAGGCCAGTCACAATCTCCAGGGTTTCTTTCCTGTGGCCTGACAGACGGAGTCAAGAAGTAGAGCCAACAAGCCCGTAATCACACAGTCCACTACTTCACCCCCTTGTTTTGTTTTTTTCCCCCTACTCTAGCTTCCCACTTTGCACACACCAGATGATTAACACTTCTTACAGGTGTGTTACAGCTGTGGCACCTTGGGAGTGTTTATGTGAGCGTAAAGGAGAGCGAGAGAGAGAGAGAGAGAGAGGGGCGAACACAAGCACCATTACCTTAATTAGAGTTAGTGGAAATGAGCTGTTGGTAGCTCCCCACCAAGCTGAAAATCTAATAAATGTACGATAGCAAAGCGTGACCATGCAGCGACCACACAAAACAGCATGTAGAAAAGAAAAGGAGAACTTAAAAATAAAGGAGAAGACGTGATTAAGAAGTAACGGCAGATAATTAGGCAGACGGGAAACAACGAAAACAAAAACACGAGGGCTGGGCGACAGAGGGTCTGAAAGAAAGGATGACCGTTTTAAAATGAATGAAAGAGCGAAGAAACTGTTGCCCACCCTTAGAGGCATCTTGCAGTAATCAGTCAACAAGGGCACATCAAAGACGAGGCGGCGCAGGAGCTGCTGCAGCATGGAGGGACGAAGGTGCCTGCGGAATAGGGCGGGAGAGAGATAAGAGCTCTGCTGCCCCCGGGCTGCCTTTAAACATCTTCAGACTTTGACCAATTTTGTGTGTCACACTGACTCAAAAAGATAGTTAAGATAAGTTGTTAGTCTTTACTACTTCTGGAAAAGTGGCTGGAGAGCTTTTTAACTCCACAGGCTGAGCTTGTTTGCGTCTTACTTGCAAACAGACAGCAAGCACTCCTCTATCGCATCTCTCTGCGCCTTGGTCAGCGAACGGCCCTTGGACAGGCGGTAGATGGTGTGCAGAGTGGAGTCGATGAGGGTGGCGTAGTGCTCGGTGCCAGCGAAGAGAGGGGCGCAGCGGGTGAGGAGGGGCAGCATGGCTGAACCGATGTAGCGGTTCATAGCCAGGGCTGTCTCCGTGGTACACAGACCCTCCTGTAGAGGGAAAAGATCACACAACATGTTAAAATTCAGATATAAATTAAAGTGAAAGTATGATTAAAACTTTAAGTAGGCACTTGTATCTGAAAGGAAGCAACATATGGATTTCAGTTCAAATATGAGCTTTTTGTTCCAGCTATTTTTTTAAAAAACTATAAACGTACTGTTGATTATTAAGAGTAAAGAGCAATGACATTAATTTTTTTTTTTTTGGATTAAAGTAGAACTTTGGCTTAATGAGCTGCTCCTTATTGCTATTAAAGAGAGCCCGATATTATTGATCCAGAAACTCCTTGAAGTTCGTGTTACAGTGGTTGGCTATTTATTACTTCTCTCCTACACTGCTATCAGCTGCGCCTACCGTGTCCAGAGAAGTAGCAGCCCTCAGGTCAGGGAGGAAGCCAACTTCAAGCAGGTGAAGCAGAAAGCTCTGGTCTTCAACACCATACACTCTGTCTAAAAACAGCACCATGGGGGCCTTGTGGTCCGGACAGAAGCTCGCTGACATGTCCGGCTCTGTCACTGACCCATCTAGGAGTTTGAAGCAGACATAACAAAGATGAGTTTTGTGATCCACGCAGGCGTGAAGCAGTGAAATACCCAGGCAACAGCGTGCACTTCATAATGGAAAGTCTTTTCTAATTAGGAGAGCCATGCGTATTCATTAGGCCGCACACACGCAGCAGTTTTTCTGGTCCCGGACCCTTGACTCGTTGTCTTTGTTCTTGGCCTGCTGACAAAGCTTTTGTGGCAGTGCTCACAGCAGCAAATTTAAGAGGCGAGTCCTGTCACGCTTATGCAGATCAATCAATAGAGCAAGACAGCCCGCTATAGAAATGATCTGGCTTACTCAGAGCCACGGGAGTGTGCGGTAAAGCATTGCGCTGATTAAAAAGGCATGAGCATTGAAGTGAAATCGATAACTTTCCGCCTTGCACCGAACATGCATAGTTTGGGAATCGCTGTGTGTGACATGCTGTAACATGCAAATAAAAACGAGGTGTTCATTAAATCAAAGCACATTCTCACACGTCAGTTTGTTAGCCAGTACCTTTGTTGGTAATAGGCATTTTGAGTGGTATGCTAATGATTCCCACGAGGTCCTCGGTAGGCACCAGAGAGCGCAGGATAGCACGAATGCGCAGAGCTTCGCCTTTCCCTTTGTTGATGAGCTTTAGGCAGGAAAAGCAAGTGAATCAGAGGAAAATACAAAGAAACAATTCCAAGAAAAACAACCAGAAAGAAAAAGTGACACTTTCTAAGAAACTTACATGCATCTCAGGGGCACAACGTCCTAACAGGTCGATGAGAGCAGAGTAGAATGACATGATGGCATTGCCCATGTGGACCACCTCCTCTTCATCGTCACCATCAGCAGACCTAACAGTGGGAAAAGTGCAGAAACATTTTTAAGGGCATTGAAGCAAAGGCACAAATCAACAGGGGCTGGTTAAAGCAGTTAATCTGAAGGCTAAGGCCTTGGTATTGATTTTATAAGATTTGCTTGATTTTTATGGCTTACACATCAGAGCTAACTCCCTGGACGGAGCCTGGGAGGTCCAAAGCGGGCGTCTCAGAGATCTTAATAGCTTCCTTCATGGCAGCCAGGAGGCCGTTCCCTCCCTCTCCTCTCAGAGCAGGTCCGAAACACTCCGGACGACGGATCAGCAGCTTGACCACAACACTCGAGTTCTCCTCCACACTCTCGCCTGCAACATGAATATAAGTACGCATACGTGCAAGAATAGATATGCTCGCAGTTCAGCATACACACGTCACTACTACTAAGCCTCAAACAAAAATAAAAAACTTAAAGTAGACTTTGCCTTAAGCAAGTGAAGGCAGTTCTTTTAAATCTCTGCTACGTTTCTCTGCGTGTTTAAACAGAGGAGCGGCACAAGAATAAACAGAAAGAACAAGTGAGAGATGAAATCAGGGAGAAACCAGTAACTGCAGATATACCGTTCACAAAGACAGCAAACCGCAAGAAGGACAGATAGCGCTCTCCCTCAATGGGGTTCCAGCCGATGTCTGGATAACCTTTAGCCAGAAGCATTGGACAACTCTGAAGACCGCAGCCAGCCAAGTAGGTGACCACCTAAAGATACATTACACACATCATGTAGCTCAAATAATCTGTGCATTCCCTCCCTGGTGGTCTTAGCGTGGGTATCTCTTTCTTAAGAACAATTATGCATATATAGGTCCTCTAGTGCCAACTGTCTTTCTGTCTGAATCATGCAGGAAGAGTATACAGTGACTTAAACTCACCTTGTCCAGGTCAGGTTCTTCCAGTGCCAGAGCCAGCCCATTATTGTCCATCACTGAAGAAGCAGCCACATCTAAAGGAGTGGAGCCCCTCATAGCTGGAGAAGCTGCAACACAATGCACCCACACACGCTCAGTTAGTGTCATTTTTGTTGTGTCTTACTGTATAGACAGCTACCCTCTGCCCATGTGTGCTTTTCAAAATAATGTGTAAACAGCAGGGGGTGCCATTTCCACTTTTTAAAATGTAACAGGCAGCTAAACTGCCTTAGTTTTAGGGTTCTTACCAGTTTGCACTGAATAATTAAGTCATATTAGGACTTGTAGAGTTTATGGGGATGATTTTACATAGCACTGTACATTATTTATATTACAGCTTGTTTAATTTCACGAGAGTTGTTTCATTTATTTATTTTTTTTATATGAAAGAAATTATATTGTGATGTTTTTAGTTTAGTTTTGATTTGCTTTTGTTTCATTTGGTTTTCTGTTTAATGTAAGACTAAAAGAAAACTAAATGAGTGAAATGTAAAATTTGAGGGGGTAGGGCCAAATAAGTGTATACTTCT
>VVHJ01048191.1:18611-31945 GCA_015107715.1 Tylochromis polylepis | reverse complement strand
GCAAGCTATAAAATTTCAAGACCTGGTGAAGTTTAAAACAGTGCAATTAATATATAAAAGCAAGAAATAAAATACTTCCAAAAGAAATCTGTAAATTGTTTATAGAAAGAGATGGGGGGGGGGGGGGGTAATTTAAGAGGGAAATGGAATTTAAAAATACAAAGTGCTAGAACAACTTTAAAAAGTATGTCCATCTCAGTAGCAGGAGTTAAATTATGGAATAGTCTAATAGAAGAAATAAAAGTAAGCAACAATATAAACCAGTTTAAAATAAAATACAAAAAACACATTTTAAACAAATATAAGAATGAAGAAAAGGGGGTTAACCCAGGACTGTAGTTGAAATGATGTTTTGGTTGTTTGTTTTATTATTTGTGAATCTGCTAATTTACATGTCTTTTTTTTATTTATATGAAAGAAATTATATTGTGATGTTTTTAGTTTTGCTTTGCTTTGCTTTTGTTTCATTTGGTTTTCTGTTTAATGTAAGACTAAAAGAAAACTAAATGAATGAAATGTCAAATTTGAGGGGGTAGGGCCAAATAAGTGTATACTTCTGCCTACTCCTTTTCAAACAGAAAGAATGGAATGATATTATGTAATGATGGTGAATGTACATGTTTGAAATAAAACTGAACTGAACTTGTAAAAGCTGTAATTTACCTTACATTAAATGGAAAATTAAGCAGCCAGAGATTGTTTAAAAAAAAATGATGCTATGTTTTTAAAGTTTTCGTGCACAAGTAGCTGTTATCATCTTCCTCTTGATTTCTGCACCACCACAACCCTTATTCCTTTCAGCACTTCTTGCCAATCTCGCTTGCCAATGATTGTTGATTGTTGAAATGGAGAGATTTTCTTGGGAAAAGCACTTTTGGCATGTGTCCACTGATTAAAGGAACTTTAAAAAAAATTTGCTGGGGAAAAAAACTCCTGCAGGCAAAACAGAACTATTCCCTGGATACTAAAGGTTATGAGGGGCTGCAGGTTCACAGCTGGTGATTACAGCCTGGCTTCTTCATTTAGATCCAACCAAAGTTTCAGGTCATAAATCCATTGTGATTGGCTTGCATGTCATCTTACTGACGTCTCAATAACTTTAAACTTGATTGCAAGATTTTCATCCAGAATTAGTTACAAAAATGAGTCGCATGTATTCCCGTTTCCGCTATTGTGTCCTTTGATTTTTGGGAGTACTTAATCCACAAGACACTTTGGGAGAGTCTAGGAGCCTGGCATTGTAGGGGAGAAAGGGGGCAAGAAAAATATACATACTACTATATTCTACCAATTATATCATCCTGGTATGATTTAAACAATACAATATGGTTTAAAAATCTCACGTCTAAGATGATACAATTGGTATTTCTTTTATACGCCTCTTGGTTGGGTCCCCAACTCTACATAGACCCTTGGGCACGGGCCCTGAATGGCCACTGGATAATCTGGGACTGCTCCTTGAAACCCCAAAGGAACAAATCCCTTCCAGGGCTGATTTACCAGAAAATCAGGTAATGGTGCTAAAGCTGCGGGTTAATTGGTTTCATCTTTACTTTTTTCAGTGCTGGCTCTACTTGAGTCAGAAAAGTGATTAAAGTTGCATTAAAACTAGTTTAAGGTGCTGTTGATTGTATCAACAAAAAAAAAGGGGAACGGTGCCTGTGCAGGAAAAATGCCTAGCCTGTAATTAATATTTTATCAGACAGATCTTTATTATTAATGCTAAGTGGCTCTATTCTTGTTCAAGGCGGAGCTGCTTTCAGCTACCGCACATAGTCTTCTGTAGCTCAATCTAGGAGCTGGAGTCCTTCCAGCCCTACTGTTCCAGTGTATATGAGATGATTACTGGAAAGCAAGAGTTAAAAACCAAGTTAAACGTCACATTTTACCCGTGTGATGTTTAAAGGAATGAAACCAGGTGAGTTTAAAGGGGAAATTTATTTGTGGCTGAACTGGTAACAATTCATGGATATGTTAAAAGTAACAAGGACTCCAAATGACTGCTTTTAAAAGCCAAAAAGTTAGGTTTTATTATTAACACTGAAAACGCAAATAAGACGTCAATGTTAAGATGGAAATGTATCCGCAGCTGTCACGTAGTCTAACTGATAAATTGCTGGTTCATTCAGATCACTGACTTGTTTATCGGTTTCGTTTGGTCATGGTGTGCTCGCGGGGTCTGGTGCCTGAAGAATACAGCAGTGAGTTTGGGTGGCTCCACGCTCACGCCCTCTGCGTCACGCGGCTGAGACCTCGGAAGGAAGACGCTCAGCCCTCCTGCTCTCACTCTGTCTTGGCAGCGGCGCAGTGAAGTCACAGCGCTACAGGAGAAACATGTTCATTAAGTGGCCACTGAGGATTTCGCAACTTTAACTCTGCTGAGGCACAAAGGACAAACATTTCCCTCAGGTAAACTCACCTAGCTGTTCCCCCCCCGGGCCCCCCCGATCTCCTGTAATTCCTTCTTTTAATAACATCTTATTAATTTTGACTAGTTTGTTTCTTTTTTCTGTGTGTTCTCCAAGTGCTTATCATTAGTCTGTCCCGCTGCTAGAATTTCCTCCTCAGGCTTTGCTGCCCGCTGGTTTCCAAGTCGGACCGGTTGTAGTAAAGTTTGAGTGAACAAAGGAGTCATGAAGAAAAATCTACCTTGCACCGTATTACAGTCAACTCTTGTTTATTACCATGTGTGCAGTGTTTAGCCTAAGAAATGTTTGCACAGGTGGAAATTTCAGATTGGGTCCATATGATTTTGACTCTGGTTTTTAATGTATGGTAATGTCGTTCAGCTTTAGTTATGAGGGTTTACTGTGAGTTTAGCTTTGTTCAATCAGAGCAGCTTACTCCCGGTAAACAGGCTGTGGTGTATGCGCTTTGGAGTCGAATGAATCTCTTCCTAAGCTTAGGGAAAAAAGGAAGGAAAAATAAGCATTTCAGTCTAGACATTTCATCACTCCAGATATCTGGAAGACTAAAAATGATATCCATGAGTTGCACTATTAATAGATAATGTTATTAGCTGGTAACTAAGATTGCATAGATGCAGCATGAGATGACAAGTTTAAAGTCCATAGTATTGACATGGGTGATAAATAGTTCCACTTTTAACGTCTTGGTATTCTCATTTCACAGACTTGCCTTTTAGAATGGCCGAACAGTACACCTGTCATTACAATGAGACAATGAAGTTCTTTTACAACCAGAGCGGAGGTGATGATGAATGGGACACCACTCAGCTCATCCTGGTCCAGGTTGTGGGCTCCATCTTCTGCTGTTTCATCCTGGTCTCCAATGTTATGGTCATAGCTGCTGTCATTACCAATAAAAGGTTTCATTATCCTTTCTACTATCTTCTTTCCAACCTGGCTGCCTCGGACTTCCTCGCAGGGATAGCATATGTGTACCTCATGTTCAACACGGGCGAGTTGTCACGGCAACTTACTGTCACTGGTTACTTCATCCGCCAAGGTCTTCTAGACATCAGTCTCTCAGCTTCACTGGCAAACCTGCTAGTCATAGCTCTGGAGCGCTACATATCCGTTATGAGCTGGAAAGTTCATAGCAACCTGACAAAGAGGAGGGTGACCCTGCTTATTGTGCTGGTGTGGGCCATTTCCATCTTCATGGGGGCTGTGCCCAGTCTGGGCTGGAACTGTATCTGTAACCTGAACACGTGCTCCAAGCTCGCTCCCATCTTCAGTAGGAGCTACTTGATCTTCTGGTCTGTCTCTAACCTGGTGGTGTTCCTCATCATGGTGTCCATCTACCTGAGAATCTACGCCTACGTTAAAAAGAAGACTGCAATGCTCATGCCACACACCTCCGGCTCCATCAACCGCAGGAGGACACCCATGAAGCTCATGAAGACGGTCTTGGTTGTGCTTGGTAGGTGCTACTCATAAAGGTGTTCCCTGAGGAGTATCGCTGATCAGTGATAAAAAAAAAAGTGATAAAAAACACTAGTTGTGCTTTTTAAAGTTGTCACAAACTTTAGAAACAATTTAGAGTCTCTGCTGAAGATGCTTGATTATAATCTGTGTGTTCCTGATAAGATGGAAAAGCAAGTCATAAAAGGGACAAAAAAAAATATTAGAAAGTGAATCTCTGAATTGCCACTTTTGCCCAAACAGCAGCCATTCAGTGCCCTCACATCTGAGAAGCTGTAGCCTCAGAGTGTTTAGAACTAATAAGAAATTCTTAACTTATTTTTTAACCCTGGCACATAAACTCATTATTTAGTGGCATACTGCTTGTCACAATAACTTCTCCCCTTCTCAGTCAACTCCATCTTAGCTGAGGGCCTTGGATATCATTACCAGGCTCCCTTTGCTGACATATTGCAACAGGATACCTTTCAATAGCGGTTCAGTAATAAAATCAGACCCTGCCCAGTGCTTTCTATTGTAAATGGTACAATAGGAGTGTACAAGGATATTCTGCTGGAGCACAACTACAGGCCATTAGAAGATACACTGATTTTAAGTGCGGTACTGTGAAAAAGTCTTGAGCCACCCCTCATTTCTGTATATTTGGCTAAGAAAATGGGAAATGAGTGCAGGAATTCATTGAAACGTGTGCAAACATACATGGAGATGGAGATATAGAATACGAGTCAAAAACAGAGTTAGTACAAACTTGAAAGTCAATCATTTGGTATGACCACCTTTATTCTTCATCACAGCCTCAACTCTTAGACAAGCTTGCTTGTCATTCCTTTAAGTAGTCTTCAGGAATAGTTCACCAGGCTTCTTGAAGGACATTCAAAGCTCTTCCCTGGAAGACAGCTGCCTTTTTTTTAGGCTCTGGGGCGGCCATTGTGTGTTGTTCTATGCTTGTAGGCTTGTACTGCATTGGCAGCATGCTTTAGATAACAAATATGTCACTGCCAATTTGATATTTTCCAGATGGTATTGAATGCTTGATCAAAATCTGATGGTACTTATGAGTTCATAATTCCATCAATTTTGTCAAGATTCCCAGCACCATTGACTGACATGCAGCCCTAAACCATGGCAGAGCCTCCACTGTGTTTTACAGATGGCTGTGGACACTTGCTGTTGTACCTCTCTCCTGACCACCACCTCCATACACCGCATCCTTTTTTTCCCCCAAGCTAACAGCTCTTAGTAAATCACCTTTGTGGTCCAAACATACCATTTTATCTCTGTCAAACTGTGTTATCGTTGCCATTTTAGATAGATTCAGTTAAAGAAATGGGAATAAATAGTTTTTTGTGACAGGGTGCTGGTAACAAACTGCCTAAAGATACAATTTAAAATTGGTTCTTTATGCATAACAGAAAACTTAGCAGACACAACAATAGTTTATCCCTTGAGTTAGCTGCCTATTTTATGCTTGAATGACTCATAGGTCAGTGTTAAGTAGCTTAATAAGCAAAACATTCCTTTGAAAATGGTCAGGTACAAGAACTGGAATGAACTGAATGAAAAAGCAGCCAATGTCCAAAGACAAAATGAAAGACCTTCAGAAAGCCTGGAGAACTACTGCTCAAGACCACTTTAAAAACAAATTATATGAAAGTCTGGCTCCTTGAATGCAAAATATAAAGAAAAGACGGATAACTCAAGGCAGAACTGTGTAACACAGTCTATGTATAGTAAGTTACAGAAGCTAGGAATGCAGGCCTGACTGATGCATTTCTGATAGCGCTACAGGTCAGATGAGTTTCTCAGTATTCGGTGTGATTGCCTTTTGTTTTGTGCGCATTTCAGATAAAAGCATTTGTGAGAAGGTTGTCGCGTCACTCTACAGAGAAATGGTCTGGCATTGATCTTTCTCAGCTCATGCAGCCAGATATCTCAGTGCTGAATGTAGTGTAGAAGATGTTTGTCTGTTTAGACACGTTATTCCAGACGGCTGTGTAATTATCTCTTCCTGCAAGGACACTGCTTCACAGCCTGTGTGGCGTACCATCCACTACACCACACGGGTTTTCAGTGAACGTCCCCTCCTCCCTACCCAAAAAAGGGAAAAAAGAAAAAGATGCACTTTTCCATAGCTTGTTGAAGTGTAATTACACAAGTGTACGCGCGTCCCTTCAGTATGTTTATTCATCTTTTGATTTCTTTTTTCCTCTTAACCTATCCCAGCTTTCATAGGGCAAGAGATATGGTATACATCTCCTGTCCATCACAGGGCTAAACCCCTTCATCTCTGCTCATAGTAGCAATAAGCTTCAACAGTTAACACAGAAACTTACTTACTTAAAACTGTAGTTGGTGAGTAGGTAAGACATAATTATTTTTAAAGAATAATTATGCTTTATGGGAAAAAGTTATTGAAGCTCTTATGTAATAAGCAATGGGCCTCTCAAAACCTGTAGGGTATTGAGTCAGGTCCAAGGTAAGGGGAAACTGCTTGCGCAGACAAAAACGGCAACAGGGCAAACCAGTTCAGAAATGCATACAAAGCACACATGCTTTGTTAAAACCAGAGTAAAATAACTGAGTGTAGAAACACTGGAAATGGCTATGACCTTTGTCACACCAAAGAATGAAATGCATTCATGCATAAAATGTCCTTTAGAAGTAAAAGGAAATAACAGGTGTCCATTAAACCTCCGGTGCTTACAAAAGGGAGTAATTGCAAAAAAATTAAAAGGGAAAAAAAAAAATGGACTTGGATGTTTTCTGTCAGTTTTTGGCCTGTAACTCAGGCAGGTTTGGAGATGGTTTTTAGGCTGTTTTGGGTTTTTTTTTGGTCATAATCTTTCAGACTTCATACAATATATTCACTCAAATTTAAAACAAGTAAGCGTAAGGAATGACTTTCCTTGTGTTTTCATAATTCTGCTTCATGGTACTAGTTTGTCAACATATAATTCTTGTAGTTTAAGTATACATCTGTTTAAATGTAACACATTCCAATGTGTTGGGGCCTGCTTTTGAAGTGAAGCATCATAATACTCCAGGCAGATTTGTTTTCATTCTTTAAGCGTAACCACAAATCGACAAATGAATAGCAAAAGGAGCAGATGTTCAAAACACGAGCTTCTAAAGTCTTTTCTTTTTTTTTGTAAGAGATTAAAGAGGAAAAAAGTCTGAAGTTGTAGAATACAGTCCATTTAATGGAATCCCACTTACAATTTGGTTCACGTTACTTTGGACATCAAAGATGATGAAAACAAAGTCAGGCGTAAGAAGGGTGCATATAAATAACTAGTTTTTGACTTTTAGGATAAAAGCTGAGCTCAACCCTTCTCCCACACCCCCTCTGTCTGAGAAAAGAAATGGTGAGCTGTAAAAAACCAAGAAAAAAACGTGTTTTTCTCCTGCTGTTGACATAAGACAAAGACAGATACTTGCTGTAGTAAAAGCGGACAGGTTGATGCTTGTTGGTTCTTTTTAGTTCCGGAGAAGTTTTAGTTGTTGCACTTTGTGCCCAGACATGTTTGAAGTAGATGGCTGCTTCAATGCCTCCGTGACCCACCTCAGTATCTACTACACACACAATTAGTACAGAACACAATAGTGACATTGTGTTTCCAACCTGTGTCTACTTGTTTCTTGACTGTAATAGGTTGAATTTAAACATAGGCAACATGGTTCTTTTACATTCTGTGTTTTAACTTCAGTAGGGAGGTTTGTTTACACATAATTCCACTTGTGTAACACAAAACTTGTGCAAAATTCCTGATCTCAACATATGCAGAGCAGTCGGACATTGGGTGGAGGTTTGAATGTTTATACAGAGCATCCAAAAATCTACAGGCTGTGGTTATGTTTAATGTCTGTCGAGAGGGTTGCTGAAAACCTCTGGAAAATGTAGGTCCGATTGTGACGTAAGGTCAGGCAGAAGAGAAAAAAAAACATACAAGCTGACCCCCCAGCCCAGCAACCTTTATTATGCCAAGAAGATACAAATGGAAAAATACAGATCGGCTTCATTTTGGAGTAATAAAACCTAACTATCACCCGACCCCTGCATGTCTGACCACACAACCTCAGCAACCATCTATTTTTAATTTTCCTGCTTCCTCTGCTTATCTCAGTCTCTCTGCTAAGCCTTCACATTGTTTCATCACGAATTGAGTCAGGTGGCTCTTAATGCAAGTGAAATGCATGAGAGGGCGAGAGGGACTAATAAGAGTAACCAAACTAAAAGTTTTATATAGTCTGAAAAGAAGAGGGAACACACTGGTGACCTCAGTAACATAAAAATGCCTGGAAGTCCACAGAAGAGAGCAGTGAATGCTCACAGCATCCTTTCCATTGTAAAGAAAAACCACTAAAAAGGAAAGATTAGAGATTGCCAAAAACAAACTAACAACCATCTAAAATAGCCACACAGTTCTAAAATAGCATGTGGACAGATGAATCTGAGCTCTGGCTGTACCAGTTGCACTGAAAGAAGCGAACAGTTGAAGTCTTGTGAGTCGAAGCATCTGAAAACATCTGTCAAATATGGCGGAGGCAGTGACATGACGTAAGCATGCATATCTTCCAGTGGCAACTGGCCAGTGAGTTTATTGATGATTTGCCAGAAGACAGAAGCAGCCAGATGAACTCTGAAGTGTACAAACCTACAATTTCTGCTCATTCAACTGAATGCACCGAAGCAGTGAAAATGATAATGACCCAAAACATACTGCAAAACGACCTTTTTTTGTCTTTTTTTTAAGATAAAGAAATGAAATGATCTGCAATGGGAGAGTCAGTCACACCATGTTAACCCGATTTATCATTCCCTCTCACTTGCTGATAATAAAATAGTATGAAAAGGCAAAACAAAGAACACTGTTTACTGTTTGTTTTTGCCTTTTCATACTGTTCATGAGGAAGTATTTAAAATATTTGTCATGAATCTAATTTCAACCTAATAATAGGAGGCTGCACATGGCAACAAAAGGACCTAATTTCTCAATCTTTAATGCAGTTTTTTTGTTTGTCTGCTAAAACCAAAGTTGAAAGTCTGCACTTTAGACCAATATTCATCAAAGAACTGTAACTTTAAAATATTTTAGTTCCTACAATAAGTGTCCAAAATGTCTTGTCATAACTGTATAATGAGACGTTTATTTAATTTTCATCAGTGAAATTTTGAAGATGCGACTTTTCAGACTGCCTTTGTACTAAAATTATACAAATTTTCCAGCACATGAAAGGGAACGTATTGAAAACAATGACGTAATTTGCTTATTTCTCTTTAGGGGCCTTTGTGATCTGCTGGACTCCTGGCTTGGTGGTTCTGCTGATGGATGGCCTTAACTGTGAGAATTGCCATGTCATGAAGTTAAAACGCTGGCTCCTGCTCCTGGCTGTTCTCAACTCTGTCATGAATCCCTGCATCTACTCCTACAAGGATGAGGAAATGTGGGCAACTTTTAAGAACCTCATGCGCTGCATTGTCAACGGCACTCGTCGGCAGAGGTCAACAAATGCCAACTCCAGGCCACTGAGCTCTGCGCAGGACACGGGCAACAGCCAGCCCCCCTCAGAAGAGATGAAGAATGATGAGGGTATACTCAAGAACTGAAAACATTTTTCTTTCTTTCTTTTCTTTTTTTTCTGAGAACATCTGTCTAGATCTGAATGATCTTTATAAAAAGAGACTGGAGTTGACTTGAAAGAGAAGCTACATATGTCTCCAGTTGGTCTCAGTGGGTTGTATTTGTCCTTAGATTTAAAGCATTCTCTTAAAGAGACATTTCATGCCAACTCCTCCACTGCTAAAGTTGGTTAGATGGAGATATGGGATCTTCATGCACTGCTATTTCCCCTAATGGATGCAAACGAGCTGCTCTGTCAGGGGTTTGATAATTTTTGGACACATACCTCCCATTCTTCCATAATGAGAATCATCCTGTTTTGTTTTTGTTTTTTTTTGTTTTTTTTGTCTTCCTCATCATATCCTCTGGGTTACATAAGCATGGGTAATGCTGCGCTTGAATGGCTGATTAAAATAAGTCGGCGTGGCATACACGGCTGTACATTTCCACTTTTAAGGGAATAAACCAAAAGAAGTGCTTGAATCTTCCTGTTAGTTCACTTCCTGGTTAGCTTTTAAGGAATGCTGTAGTGGAAGAACTAGTCAAGAAGAATGACATTTTTTTTTTCCAAGTTGGGCACTGTAAAGCTGTGGTTTAGCTTGGGCAGGACACAGTTTTATGTTTATTCTATGCTTTCAATAGATCCAGCAAAGCATTCTTGAAACTATACTGTGCAGAAAATATGTACTTGGTGTGAGATGTAATTTCAGTCATTTTTTGTTAAGTAGTTTGGCCTCCGGTGAACAGTCTGTCTCCTTTTATCAGTTCACCTATGCAAAAGTATGACCTGCAGCAAATCACACAGACAAACTTGTTGTGTAACTTTTTTTTCTCTCTTTTTTCAAACATCCGCTTCAGCTTGCTGAAAGGCTGATGTTGCTCTGATAAAACAGCTGGTCACCAGTAAAAGGGCTGTAAAATTATGTTGCAACACACTGGATTCCAGCTGAAGGTTTGGCATACAGTGGGCCCTCAGGACCTGAAGAGGATATGACTGAATAGACTGTACCTCCCTTTGCGAACAAACATTATCACACAAGCCCCTGCAGGCTGCTGGGAAAACTTCCCAATCAAATCTAAACCACTGACTGGGTTCAAATGACTTTTCTTTGGTTGTATAGTATTTATGCCATTTCTGTTGTAAAGGACGTCATTAAAATTGTAAATTGAAGTGTATATGAGAGATAAGTTAGTGGAGACGTTTACACCTTCTGTGGTTTGTTTATTAAGCTGAGATGACCCATGTTCCTGTGTAGTTTTGGAATTTTAAAGCCATAAAACTTTAATGTCTTTTTAAATATCTTTGGACATTCTTCTTCTTTTTAAAAAAAAAAGAAAAAAAAAGAAGCAAATATAATAACATGTACAATATTTCTTTTATGACATGATATAGAAACCTTAAGTTAATTCCAGAAAAATACGTAAAATATATACATTTTTACATCTTTCAGCATTTCTTATATTTTCAGCCACGACAGCAGGCTCATGGCAATATTACTTGATTGGTTGGTCAGTCTGTTTTTTCTTCAACTTCATTTCCAGAGCACTAATGGTGAATGGTGGTGAATATGCTTTTTTTCCCCCCCTGTTGTGTCATCATTATACTGGCTTTGGTTTGCTGCTGGGATTCATTTCCTACTCTTGATCAGTTGTCATACTGTAATTTTGAGACTTTTCAGCTTGACTCTAGACTATAGTCTTGTTAAATGTTGCGCACACCACCCACTTGGCACCCACGCTAGTCAAAACAAACCATGCAATGTCTTGAAAATCCAGTTTGACTGAAGCAAAGTGTCTATAGATTTTAACTAGGATGATCAATGCTAAGTGATTACTGATTATAATACTGTAAACCTTTGCAGAATTTATTGCACAAAGAAGAACCACTAAAAGGACCGTCTGTAGTCAGCAGCTAATGAAGTACCACAGCTTGAGAGCACTTTGGGATGATTTATTCTGTTCAGGCTATTTAATGGGCCTCAAGCACTAAACGTTTCCAGTCAATTATATTATTGGCAAAAGAGTCTGATAAAAATAATTAAATCCTGTGTGGATTGCACTGTAAAAAATGGGCAATATCAATTAAGTATAGCTTTAGACAGTTAATAGTAATCATTAAATGTAGGCTGAAGTAAGAGTGAACTATTCAAACCCACTCTCTAGATTTGTATATTCTGTGTATACAGATGTAAATCTCATTCCTTTCTTTCCAAAGTAAACGCTGTATACTGCGTATTATAGATGTAGTTCTTCTGTTCTCCCCAAAAGCCCTGTTTAAGTGTCAGGTCTCCCCTCTAATTTACAAAAATCAACATGCTTAAAATGAAAGCCTGTTGTTTACTCTTGGCAACCACAAACCCACAGCCATTTTTATTTTTTCACAAGCCAGATATACTGTTTTTACTGCATTAAAATCCTTTCAAGCTTTAAAACCTCGCACAGCGGTCTGAATGTATTGCCCAATGCCAAAGCAGAAGAGGTACATGCATGTCATGTCTCAGGTTGTAAATGACATCCAGTTTTGTTTCAGTTGTTGAGATATGACTTGACTCGGGTCATGTGGTTTGCATGTAGAAGATGCTGTATGGCAGTGCACATTGTATGACCAAAGCAGAGGCCTCTGTAGATCTGTAATTCCTGCTGACTGGCACGCTGGTTTAACCTTCTGAAAAACATGAACTGTTAACTGCGTGGTGTGGCAGTCTTTTTCTACAGCTGTGCTGTAATTATGCCTTCTTGAAAAGCCAATTAAATTTCACATATGTTCAGAAATGCTGTCTTTTGGTTTATTCTAAACTTTAGGGCAAACAGATGTAGGCACAGATGGGAAATGTTGCATAAATTGTCCCTTTTGCTCTAAAAATAAAGACTCGTATCTCATATGAAGGCAAAATTAAATCACATTAGACTTATTCGGCATAAATTAGCAAAAAATAAAAATAAAAAGTTAGTCATGTATTCAATTCATATGGTTCCCACATCCAGAAAGAACCTCAGCGTACTTTATTAAATACATCTGTCTGACTGCAAGTTAATACAAATTATATCATATGGCAGAAACTCAGTGCATCTACTCTTGTAGGAAGAAAAGTGATTAAGGTGACTTTGGAAGTGGCAGGGTTGTTGACACCAAACAGGCTTATCTGATAATTCAGAAACTGTTGAGCTTCTAGAATTTTCCCGCACAACCATCTTTAGGACCAGGCTACTGCTGGTGGTGTAATGATATTTTTTTAGCACACTTTGGTCCCTTTGGTACAAACTGAGCATCACTTAAAGGCCACAGCCTGCACGAGTTTATTTAAAACTCTATTTCAGACACAAAGGACAAACTATAACCAAGTATGGCAACTTAGTTTGCAATGTTCAGGTTTTTGTATAATGCTGAGGAACCCATTTGCTTTTGCTGTCCTGTCAAAAGGTATAAAGATTTTTACTTATACTGAGTTACCAAAGTGCTTTTGTTATTGTGGCTCAGAACCAACAAAGCTTTCTAGAGTTAAAGATGCGTGTCTTAAATGAATGAACATTACCACTTTACACATATGTGGCTGTCGTGTCTGCTAGGCACGATCTGGACAACACAGTGTTCAACAAAGTAGATCAGACTGCTGGCTGAAAGTCGTCACAGGCCAGGAAATGGCTTCAATTTCAATTTCAATTTTATTTATATAGCGCCAAATCACAACAATAGTCGCCTCGAGCCGCTTAATATTTGTACAGTAGATCGTACAATAATAGATACAGAGAAAACCCAACAATCATATGACCCCCTATGAGCAAGCACTTTGGCGACAGTGGGAAGGAAAAACTCCCTTTTAACAGG
>VVHJ01048191.1:6079-18591 GCA_015107715.1 Tylochromis polylepis | reverse complement strand
AACAATATAAACCAGTTTAAAATAAACTACAAAAAACAAATTTTAAACAAATATAAGAATGAAGAAAAGGGCGGTAATTGAAGTGATGTTTTGGTTGTTTGTTTTTATTATTTGTGAATCTGCTAATTTACATGTCTGTTTTTTATTTATATGAAAGAAATTGTATTGTGACGTTTTTAGTTTTGTTTTGCTTTTTTTATCATTTGGTTGTCTGTTTAATGTAAGACTAAAAGAAAACTAAATGAATGAAATGTAAAATTTGAGGGGGTAGGGCCAAATAAGTGTATACTTCTGCCTACTCCTTTTCAAACAAAAAGAATGGAATGATATTATGTAATGACGGTGAATGTACATGTTTGAAATAAAACTGAACTGAAAAATTTTTATATACTTTTTTTTTTCACAGTGCCAAATAACCTGCTGTCACCTATGAGCGATAAGTGAAGTTGTGTAAGCATGTCCTAATGACTGGGTACTTGTTAGTGCACACACACACACACACACACACACACACACACACACACACACACACATGTTCTCTGGTTCTCCTAGTTGCAGGTTAAGTTCAATGAGTTAGTTGTTAGTTTATACAGCTCAGCTTTCATATATCCTCTGGCTGTATTTTAAGAGATCCTTGGTTCCTTTCAGAGAATTTGGCAGCCACTTAGCTACTTTCAGCTGTTCTCTTATTCACAAGGGGGTCGCCACAGTGGTCAGGTCTGCATGCCTCTGATTTGGCAGATGGGATGTGTGTCTCCTCCCGGTATTTGCCAAAAAGCGATTGCGGGAATTTAAACTGGTATAAATGGCTTGATAAATAAAATAAATAATAATAATGTAAATGAATGATATCAAGTTATTTTGAGCCAGAAAGAATATTCTTGTCACAAGGTAGAAGCTGCAATCGGTTTTTGGCTAAGTGACTGTTGTCTATCCAAATGTATCTAAATGTCTTTTTCAAGAGATTTGCCCAAGAGGGCAGCAGAAATTTAACAAATATAACATCACAGTTCTTTAAATATACTTTAAGTGACCAAAAAGAACTAGACCGATTATAATGTGGGTACCATAATGTAGCGTCATAAAGTCATACTCACAAATTAGATTAGATTAGATTTTATATATGACCCCTTCATTAATCCGCTTTACTGTAGTGTATTTACTAATATAAAGTTAATAGACATGACTTGGCACAACACTGGGATCAAACCGGAGGATTTTTCACATGTGTAAACCGCAACACGCTTAGGAATACAACTGTGCTAAACAGGGCTGTACCCACCTAGGCCCACACTGCTATTCTCCAGTAGGTAACTGAGGTGGTCAAACATGGCTTTCTGATTCTGACGGCTGATCCGGCAGAAGTAGCACAGGAAGCGACAACAGCTGGCCACCATCTTGGGAAAGGCAATTTCCTGCAGGGTAGGACAAAACAGAGCTTAAGTGGCTCAAATATCTTCACTTGGATATTAATAAGAGTAAACTGCTTGTTTGAAACTTTTGAAATGACTCTCAGGGAACAGTCATGCTTTTATGAGTGGACTTGACTACTTTTATTCCTGGATACTGCTACGAATGTATCCCTCAAAAAGCAGCTGATAATAAGTGGTTTTGGAGAAACTGTTGCTTCACTCTGGGGAACTGAGTTTACAGTAATGACTTCCTTCATGCTTGTTACTCTAAATTCCCGCCGTATGTCTCGGTTTCTAATTAATGCGTAAAAAAGGCCTGACATCTTCACACACTGCCAGCAAGCCAGCCCGATTCAATCTGCCCTTTCTGCTCTTCTGCATTGTCAGGACCACGTCCTCATTAATCCAAACCTGCTCTGCAACCATGCTTCACACACAAATGAAAGCAAGCAAGACTGGATTAAAACACTGTTTCTAGTGAGATGGTGCTACGGACTCCATGTGGGTGAGTGTAGAGGCAGAAGACATTAAACCTGGGACTTGTCTCCTCCGAGTACATTGACCATGACCTCCATGACAGTCTCATGCATGCCCAGTATTCTCATAAGGTTCGGGTGCTGGTAGAAGACTTTGTTGTTCATAATGTCACTAAAAAGCACATGAAAAGATACAAACTTTGAATATTTAGGTGTTTGCTATCTAAATCTAAAAGGAGAATTTTGTTGAAAAGTTCCATACAAGTTGAATGACCTACCCCAGTCCATCAATCATGAGCTTTTCCTCCTCCTTTCCCATTCGAACTGACAGCAGAGATCTGATCTGACCCAGGGAGGCCAAGAGGTTGATGGTGTCCTGGACCGAGGCAGCGCTGATGGTGTACGTCTTCCTCATGGCCCGAAGGAGCTCTCCAACGCTGTCGTACTGCCTCCTCAGTAGGCTGAACATTTTGCGAACAAGTTCAGGGTCCTGGATGTGACACTCCTGGGACCAGCTGACCATGGTCTGAGAGATAAGCTCTTTCAGATTGGCTGGAAATAAACATGAGCAAAGATGACTCAGTTTCCTTTTATTAAACAAGCGCAATTGCCTCATATTAAACAGTAAAGCAGAGAAAGGCTTGCCATGGCAGAGAAGTGCTCACTGTATCGTTTTGAAATCCTTACTGTACATCACGGGCCTTGAGAGGAACATTGACTTTGACCCTCTTCCCATTAGCTGGGGTCACAACAAGAGATACCTGACTTAAGGCACTTCACATACAGTAGGCACACATTTATGCACAAATCCCAACACAAAGCTCCATTAGCCTGCCTACTTGATGGCGTGCTTTCTTTTTCACAACTGAAGCTTGAATATTGAATTAAAGAACTTGCTCCATGTGGCAAATAAGACCTTAAGAACAGAAAGAAGAAAAAAAAGACAGCAACATTAAAGTCTTCATGTGGCTTAAAAAAAAACAACAACAAAAAACTGCATGCTTGTGTCACATGAACTACAAAAGTGCTTTTTTTTTCTAATCGTTGAAAAAAATAATTTATTCCGGAGCCACATTTTCATTGGGGCAGAAAGATCCACTGTTATGTAAAGAATAAAGAAGGAAACAGGATATGATATTAATAGTTCTGCCTTTGTGGTTAAAAGGAAACATTTGTTTGGACAGCTCATATGTGGGTTACCCTTAAGGCTTCATTAAAACTGGATCAATAGTGTGGGTGAGGGTTTGGTTTTTGGTTTTTTTTCCTCTTGGGTTATAAACACACAAAGGATGAAAAAAAAACATCAATTAAACAATCCAGTACTATAAAAGATGGACTCATTAACACACAACTGATTTCCTTAAAAGTGCTGCAATTAGGTGATTGCGTTTTTAATGTCTGTCTGGTTGATTAGATCTGTTGGTTTTCAAAAGACTGTTTGACAGCAGACTGTCAGCCGGTGTGAGGGTGCGCATCTGTGTTTTTTTTGTGAGATGGGTGGGAAGCCAGCAGAATGGCACCAGTAACCGATCTGGCTGCTGAGAGCTGCGTGGGTGTCAGAGAAAGGGCAGATGCACATGCTCGAGATTAAGAAGCGACATTTTTTTTCCCTCTCAGCAAGCACCTGACTCGCACTCTGTCACACTATCAAACACATTCACTCTTAAGTCACTGCCTGTTTTGCTGTTAAATATACTGCTCTCCCACTTTGTCCCACCTTACTACGCCCCAGTAAAGAAATCTGGACAATCCACTGATGGAAACACACACACAGACACGCGCGCGCACAGATCTCTTCATGTCTGACCATTAAATGCTCCTACTGGATAAACTAAACCAAACAGCTTCTGTGCTCCTTTTACTTCATTCTTATGAAATAATGGCCGAGACAGTGTATCTGTATCTTCAGGGACTCTAGGAGAGAAAGAGAGATGACATGATGAAGAGGAGTTACAGCCTGAATCGCAGCCCCAAATTTATTAGGTGTCTTCTTCACTTGGTGTCCTACTACCTCCTTGGAGCCTAAACCCACTTTAAAAAAAAAAAAAAATACACCAACAAATGACAAACAGTATACACAATCAGCCACAACATTAAAACCACTTACAGGTGAGGTGAATAAACAGAATTGTTTCTTTCCAAAGCAGTGCTCTGCTGGGATTCATGTGAATGTTACTTTGAAATGGCTATGTTACATCACATAACCATCCATGGTCATTTTAATCCCCAGCAGCTATCACAAAATAGCTCAAGAGGTCCCGTGGAAATGCCACTGATCATCTGGAGAGTCAGAGGATGAGTGTGGTATCACGCAGGTAGTGTTACTGTTGTGGCCTATCAGTGTATAATAAAAGGAAAAAACAAAGCATGACCCAGCTCAGTTTTGTATTAGCCACATGAAGAGGGATGACGACAGGGATGAGGACAACAGTCAGCGGGTCCACAACTTTGGTCCACACTAAAATCAGTCAGCAACGACATGCACTCTAATGAAATCTGCCATCAGTGGATCGAATCTTTTTTTGTTGTGCCATTTACATATCTTAACATCTAGTAAACAGATGTGTCCTCTGCAGTTCTTATACTTTGATTCATTGACAAAATATGTGCAGAATTTAGGATTAATTAACATAAACTTTGTAAAAGATGGACGCAGCAGTCTGAAAAGTGAAGCCAAGTGTGGAACCATGCTTGGTATACCATTTAAGAGAGCTATCATATCTGTAGAATCTGTGACTTGTCTGAGTCACTTTCATGCCGAGTAAATAATCTTAAATCACTGTTTCAAGACATTTTGAATACAGGATGATTATTTGGGCAGGTTACAGTACGGTCACCGTTAGAGAGGTAAAGTAGGGGATGCTTTAGGGCTGGCCTAAAGTGTGGAGTTTGTCTTTAAGCACCTGCTTTCAGCAGCACAGACAGACAACTGAAAATATCCGACTCTAAACAGAACTTTGGTTAAATAAGAACTTGTGGTCATTCACTTTACTGGTGGTCCCTGATCCAGAGTGGCACTTGAGAGAGGCAGTTAGACACATCTTGCAGTTGCACTCTTGTGGTACACCCGTTATTTGGACCTGCAACTGAAATGTTTGTGTTGCCATGTGTGTGCTCGTTCTCACGCAGTCTGCACGTGTCTGTGAGTTTAATCAGGTTAAGCATTGAGTTTTATCGCTGACAATTTATTATTTTTTTTCCCTTTCGTTTCTCTGCTCTCATCTCCCGGAGCGGCTGACTTAGGATGCTCTTCACTCTGAAGCCTCTCTGCTCCACCAGGCTGCATATTTCCATAATGAAATTGAAAGGAAATTGAAATGGAAATGACTGCTACCCAGTGAATCAGTCCACATGGCAGCGGCAGACAAATAGAGGCAAGACTGAGGGCGCTAGAAGTGCAATACAGAAACAGCTCCTGTTAATTCTGCCCTCTCTTTTGTGTCAGGAACACAGAGAAAGAGAAAGAGACAGGCACAGAGGTACAGAAAGAGGTGAACAAGGCCATGAATGAGCAAAATGTAGCAGGGACTAAATGTACAAGGTGTGAGCTCAGCGCTTGTGCTTTTATGGGAAAACAACAACAACAAGCCAAACCGATTCCACGTCTTGCTCAAGGACACTTGGCACTTTCTTGTTTTTGGACAGCTTGACTATGAAGTAACACCTCCTAAGAGTAAACTGTTTCCACTTTACTTGTGATTCAGTATGCTTCTGCAGTAATATTGCTCAAATTTGTTGTCCCCTGGACACTAATTAACTTTTAATCCACATCATCATTAGTTTTTAGCCAGGTTCAGGTGTAACAATACAGTAGGCACTACAGCACCATAATTCAAGCAGCGCAATGAAAGCAGGGATTTCCTCACAGGGTGCAGCTTGCTCCATCTTCGTGGGCTCCTCTGCTTTGTGCGACTGGCCTTTGATCCTGCTCACCAGCATAAGGAGGCGACCTTTAATCGATGTATCTTGCTCGTCTTCGTCTTCCTCCATAGGGATTCCTGCATAACACAGAGAGAGGCGCGATACTGTAAGATCGCAAAGCATCAAAAAACAACAATGTGCATGATGCGCCCTCTCCTTATTTCTTGGCAATTTAAAGTTTCTTTGTTTTGTTTTTTTTGCACGGGTGAGACTGCCATTAGATCGGTAGTACCACAGAAGGGAGGGCAATTCAATTATTTATCAAAACATCAAGATGTCAGAGAAATTGTGGACGCAGCGAACGTTCAAATCTTCTGCCTTGACAGAAAGCACTGCGGAGAGAGAGAGGAAGAAACATCTCATGAAGTACGGGCCAATTTTGCTGATGGCAACGCAATGGCAGCTCACAGTGCCAAGAAATATGTGCACGTAAAGCATTTTTCATAAGGATGTTTGTTTTGTTTTTGTTTTTTTTTGTTTTATTATTCTTACATTATCAGCCATATTGCCAGTTCGTGCTGCCTCGGTAAAATAACTGTAATGAATCCTAAAAGCAATCAGTAAAAGCAATGTAACATTGCTGCATCATGTTACGAAACGATGATACATGCGTTGTAATAAACATAAACGGTTTAGCGTAGCACTTTATAATGTTTTGGGTTTTTTTTGCAAGAGCTGCATCTCACCACAGTGGAGCTGCAGCTGATTATGAAACTCATAGAGTTCCTCCTGGATGTCTGCAGGGCACGGGCAGTCCTCTCCCATACTGAAGTTCAGCAGCATGTTGATCTAAAATGTTAAAATAAGATGCATAAAGATACAAAAAAAATGCATTTACAAATTACTGTAGTACATTGTGCAGGACTGGAGACTATCCCAGCTTTGTTATAATGTTATTTGTATTGTAGGAATCACAGAAAAAGAAGACAGCCCGAGTGGCTAATTCTCTCTCTGTGCTAACAGGCCGAAGGACACCATGACAAGCCATTAAACTAGCTGTGCAGTACTGAATTCTGTCTGCAGCTGTGACCTTAAAGGAATGCTCTATGTATGTGCGCTCTTGTGCAGATGAGTGTACCCTCCTGGGGAAGCAATGCCATCAAACTGAGACCAAGAGGAATGAATTTGCCTTGAAGCTTTGCTCACACACTCTCACATACAGAGAAAGAAGAGAGCTTTATGGAACATCAGGAGCCAGAAGCAGTTCTGGTTCTCTCTGGGCTAAAGGATGCAGAAAGAACTGAACCAAAATGAAATCTAGATTAATCTCAAATTAGTCACGTATTTGGACAATAACAGTACTGACCAAGCAGCTGAAGCCATATGCCTGCAGGTTTTCCGTATGCTGAGTTATTACAGAATCATGTATTCTTTTTTTTATTCTTTCTCTAAATGATGCACAATTACTGGCATTTACCCTCTGCAGCTATTTTGCACACTTGCGTCACATGAGCGTCACTACGATCACTCGGGAGATATGCGCACTGTCAGAAATCCATTAACAGAGGTACACAACTGCTGGGGTAAAGCTGTCACGAGGGAGCCCCGGCACAGATGAAAAGAGGTGCTGTGTTGGAGAAGCTCAATACATCACCTCTTTTTTAATGCTTACGTAAAAATGAAATAATCTGGTGAGTGTCGGGTTTTAAAATTATGTAAAGACAATCTCAAATGAATAAAAACACGGCAATATGACAACAATTAAGGCAAAATGCAGAAATATGAAAAGTTAAACACATCCTTATTATTTCCTTTGGGATTAGGAGGGTTAGTGGCAGCTAGGCGCTGTTAATCAAACAAACCCAATTCACTGATCATCAATAGGTAGCTGTTTTGTCAGGTTACTAGTCTGGAGATTTCAGGTGTCTGTTAACACAATGTCTTAGACCAGCAATGATCTTAGAGAAGCAACTGCGGCTGCCCATAAGGCTATTTCCAAACAGTTTGAAGTCAACCACTCCACAGTAAAAAGATTATTCAGAAGTGGAAAACATTCAAAACATTCAAGATTTCAATCTTTCCAGGACATCCAAGCAAATTCACCCCAATTTCAGTGCAATGCTCAGAGAAGGCCTCGTGGTAAATGTTCAGTTTCATGACACTAAAATTACAAAAAGTATGGCTTGTTTGGAAGAGCTACCAGAAGAAAGCTTCTTCTCTCTACAAAGAGCAAATCAGGAGACTACTTTTATGATTTCTTCAAATGCAACGTGGCAATGTATATTATTGAGATGTTTGGCCATATTGCACAGCGCCAAAACGAAACACACATCATATCAGCACATAGCAGCTCATACCAGCTGTCAAGCACGGTGGTGGAGGGGTGATGCTTTGGCTTTGTTTTGCAGCTACAGAAATTCTGCATCTAGAAAAAAGTCCATGAACTCTGTACTAAAGTATTTGAGAGTCAAATGTGAGGCCATCTGTCCAACAGCTAAAGCTTGTCCAAATTTTTGTCATATAACAGGACAACAATCCCAAACACAGCAGTAAATCTACAACAGAATGGCTGTAAAAGAAAATAATCTAAACTGGAACAGCCCAGTCAATATCCAGACCTCAACCTGATTGAAATGCTCTCCAGAAACTGATGCCCACAAACCTCAATGAACTGAAGCAACACTGTAAAGAAGAGTGGGCCAAAAGTCACTCACAAAAATGTGAGATACTTATAAAGTCACAAAGGAAATTAGCACATTAAGTCAGTGATTCCCAAATTGTAGGCTGAGGTCCCCCTGATGGGCCGCACTACTAACAGATATTCAGTTTGAAATTACTCATAAGTAAGTTACATATTTATATAAATGTGTCTATTTATATAAAAAGGAAATTAAAACTGGGTCACACATTAGCCTTTACGATTTATGTGTTGTTTATGATTTTTAATACATTTCTTTCAAGGAAACACACTTTCTCCTGTATTTTGATTAGAGTGAAGATTTAAGGTTGGGTAAGCCCCGTGGGATTTTTACGTGGGTCGCAGTGCTCTTGACTTTGGGAATGGCTGCTTTAAATTATTGCTGCTAAAGGTGGTTACAAGTTACTTAATCATTGGGTGTACTTAGTTCTTTACACTTTTAGCTTAGTTTTAATAAAATGAAAAAAAAACATAGTGTAATATGTCAAGGGCTATGTCCTAATATGTAAAACTTTTACAGGGTATACTTTCTCTTTTTTTTTTACCATGACTGTATGCTATGATATTCTAAATATAAAAAAAATTCAGGTCCAAGTTGGCTGTACTGAAACTTGAAGCTGGAGCTGTCAGAAAAGGACAATGGCTTCAGTGTGTTGCTTGAGTTTGCAGTTTTGTGCCAATAACCAAGTCAAACACACACACTGATTTATAACTTATTTATATATAATAAATAATATAGCATAACATAAAATGCATGTAATTTAATGTTGCTTTCTTAATGTGGTGTAATATTAAAAGCATTCAGTAAATGAAAAGCTAAATAACTTCATAAGCATTTTACTTCCTACTTTGGGGTCCACTGGCTTAGACCTGGCACCGACACGCTTCTTCTCACCTGTTCTTGAGGCGGTGATCTGAACTCTTTGGTCTTCTTTGCTGTAACAGCAGCAGACATATTGAGGGCCAGCATCAGCTCATTGTAGCGGAACTTCTGGTTGTACTGCAGCTTGGACACGAAGCTGTCAGAAAAGGACACAATGGCCTCGATACGGTGCTTCAGTTCGCAGTCACAGAAATAGTGAAGCAGCTCGCACATCTGGAGAGGAGGCACACAAACAGGTACTCTTCCATCACTATTGTGACAAAGCAGGTGTTAGTTATCAAGAATGACAGAAACATATCGAAACGCCTTATGGCTTCACATTATCCCACTTGTTAAAGAGAGATATTTACTTGTGAGATCATTTGTACGACAAGAGACAAAGCCATTTCATGTTTGACTGATCTCTGAATGGGCCTATTACATTAGAGCAGTTACGGAGCATTTGAGAGCACAGCTGTGTGTTTAATTCGTAGCTGTGGATTGTCACTTTAAGATCACAGTGTGCATTGATTTCACATGTTTTGGTGATTTTTATTTGTCTGTTGTGTATACAATTGTGTGTTTTCACGATTACCTGTCGTTTAACCGGCTCTGGCAGCCTCTTCTCCAGCAGTCCTTCCATTGGCTGTTGAGCCTCTTTGATTGCCTCCTCTTCTCCAGCTTCCACCGCCTTTTCCTCTGCCCCCGTTAGTCCCTCTTTGTCTGTGGCCCCCGTGGCTCCCTCCTCTCTTGCCTCTTTGAAGACGTTCGGGTCAATGAGCAGTAAAATCTTACGAACATCCTCGCTTCCTAAAACACCCATCGTCAGCAAGGTGCTCATGAGCCTCAGGATCGGAACAAACTGGTACTCCACGCATCCTCCGACAGGATCTCGGATGTGGTGCCCGCCGCTTTGGACAGCCTCTGTTAGCATCGAAATTGCTTTCTCCTTCAGTGCATCCAGTGGGATTTGGGGACTGTACAGATGCTCCCGTTTGGTGCTGATGAAACATGGTGGGGTAAAGTTGAGGCGTGGTTTCAGGGAGGTGCTAAGCCCCACCCCGGGCGGGAGGTGCTTTTTAGAAGCATCAGAAAAGAGACGAATGGAGCGTGTCTCGGCCGTGACAGGAATGACGAACTCATCTTTCATCATGAGTCGTGCCTCCTTGGCTGTCTCCAGGTGGATGCTAATCAGAACATTGTAGAAGCCCTCGCGTAACATGCCAGACAGGTACTGATTGTCGATGGTGTATAAGAGCTGTGATTGGTCCAGGTGGCTGCAAAGGGCGTGGGCCACACGAGTGTTTCCCAGAGCACAGAGGGCACAGTAGAGTTTCAAGGTGTGGTAGTGGAACTTCTTCATGTCCTCCTGCTCCGAGAGCTCCATGACATCAACGCACCTTTCATTAAAGAGAGCAAGAATTTGATTTGAAGAATTCATGATGGTACATAACACAGATCTTGTGACCTAGCCTACTTAGTGGCCAGGGAGAAACTTTAGAACAACTCATATTATTCTATCTTGTGGATTTTTTTAAGCCAGTAAGTTGCTTTTTACATCTGGCACCATTCAATGTGAAATTCTCAAGCAGCAGCCTCTAGAGCTAAAAAAGTAAAGCCAGTTCAATGCAGTTCCTTATGGATGTCTCCATAAGTGAGTCACTCTCAATAAAACCCAGTCTTAAAATGCCCAACTTTACCATGGAAAGTTTACAACCTGGTATAAGAAAAAAAAAAAAAACACTACTCCTCGCCTCCTATCAATGCGAAAATCCAAGGTGACTCATTTCTTTAGTTATCGCATTCACAAGATTTTCAGAAAACTTGACCTTCAAGGTGACTGAGATTCAAATTTGCCTGACGTTTCTAATAGTTACCCTTATGGTATCAATTTGAAAACCCTACGTCGCCTCATTCTCGAGTTATTGTGTTCACAAAGTTGGGCGTCCGTGCCACCTGCCCCAATGCCCGGCTGGGTGAGGCTTTCAGGGCTGAGGGTTAAAATGATTTTGCTCTCTACAGCTAATTTACCACTTCCCACTAACTGTGAGGAGCATGGCTGCTTTCACTCACAGTAGGCGTCACCCCAGCTAAACCGAGTCACTAAAGTGGACCTCTCAACCATTTATGTGTTGTTGGTGCTTTTTTTGGAGCATTTTCAATGCACTTGTCTCACAAAAAATATGGATAACTGTGTGGCGAAATTACAGTAATTTATTAGTTATGTTATTGCTGTTTTTTTTTTGCTTACCATTAATTAAGAATGATACGTGCCTGTGCACTAACCAAGTTTGCTAGTCGTAGCTAATAACACTGCAGGTTAAACTCACTTCTTCCTCTTAAATTTAAAAAGTTAAGTGACCAGAATCTTAACATTTATACGTCAGAATGGGAGCTGATAATAATTTGAAACTCCTCGTCCAAAATCCTTCTGGGTGCTTAATACAATTGTCACAAACAGTTAAAAAAATTAGCATGATGATTTACCGAAGCCCCCGGTGACAACTTCAAACCTGTTTTGTCTGTCTAACAGCTTACAACCCGGGCCATTTTAATACGCAGTGACATAAAACTGAGGAAAGCAGCAAATCCTGAGTGACTGCTGAGATTTAAAAAAAAATTACTGTGTTGCCAACAAATAAAATATAACTAAATTACTTTATTGCAAGTGTGCTGATGGTTACAGGAAGCTTGTCTTTATCAAGGGTTAAATGAGAATATGAATACCACTGTCATTACCTTAAGCTAAAAATAAAGCTAGATGAAACAAGAAATTAGCTTTAAGAAAATAGAAATGGGGCAAAACAGTTAGCCTTGTTCTGCTCACAAAACAAAAAAGCAGACCAGTAATTAGTTCATCTTAGTACAAGTTGTGTTTCAACAGGCAGTTACATGCCGTCTCTGGTACTTGGTAAAAAAGGGTTCAATGTTTGAAACTTCCTGTACAGATTAAGTATTTAAGATACTGTGTGCACTGACTATACGCATGCTTTAAAAAGTAACGACTCCAGCTTATAAGCAAACTAAACCTTGTTCCACACCTGTTCTCCTCAGGTATGTGTACGGCCAACATCTGCAGGGGCTCCACGCACTGAACCACCCAACCATGCCTCTCGTTAACCCTGGCCGTTTCCACTTTGAGGAAACTGTTGGGCATGCGGCTCCACAGCACGGCATTTATTGTCTGGACATCCAGTCGGGGC
>VVHJ01048190.1:0-13115 GCA_015107715.1 Tylochromis polylepis | reverse complement strand
AAAGGGGTTTTTGGGGGGGGGGGGGGGGGGCAACAGTTTCAGTTTGTTGACATCAGCGCAGAGGCTCCCACGCCTCTGGTTGTTTTTAGAGAAGCTCCCTGTTAACAGGGACCTCTAGTGGCCAAACACACCCCTGAAAGAAAGAACTGAGAAAGAGAGGCGGGATTTCTGGCCATGCTCATACCTGTCCACCAGCTCCTTCATGCCCTCCTTGTCTCTCTCTAAGGGCTGGTCGTGGTCATCTGCAAGTGGTGTTCCCGTCTGTCTGTAGATGTAGCGCACCAGGTAGCGAAGCTCCGACCAGTGGTTCTGCAGCTGCTGTGACTCCCTCTCTGACTCGGCAGAGAGCTCCCTGTAATTCCCACAAATTCATTAGGAATCAATGAAAAAAAAACAAAAAAAACAAAAACGCAAAGAATCAAAGAGTCAACCTGAACTGACCGCCTCTCGTTGCAAGCTTCACAGCTACACACTGTATCAGCAGGCATCGGTGTGGTGAGGTCTGGGGCAGGAAGCATGGGTAGAGTAGGCGCAGCAGTGGTCAGTCTGTCCCCTGTGGCTGCTTCCTGGCCCAAGTTTCCATTACCCACAGGCATGTGCAAAAGAAAGTCCTGACTCTGTAGGCATTATGAGGGGAAAAAAAGACGTCAGAATAAGACGTTGAACAAATCCAGAAGCATTTTTTTTTTTTATTTGTTTACCGTGATGCCGATTTATCAGAAGCTGAAGGTGACACTGGGCATGTCACAGGGCTGTGCAGAAAGCTGAAAATAACGCACTAACATATAATGTGAATGTCAATCACTTCTCTGTATTTAAGAGCATTTTGTATCACTTCAGTTGATTCCTCTTCTGAAGAGCCAGTCTCTTCAACTGCGACTCGTCATGAAGTAATCTCTGATTATCTCGTGGATCTGGGTCTGGACACTGTGACAGCTACAAGACCCTGAACATAGAGGCTGACTGATCTGTTAATGTCCAGCCCCACATGACGCTCAGACTATTTGGGTTTATAAGGTGCTGCACAGTAACTACAACTGGGATGAGCACGCAGTGCAGTCCTTTTTGTTTAGAGAAAAGTTACAGTTACAATTGGCAAGTACTGGGGCCGGGATCAGCCAGCCACTGTGAAAACTGACTTATGTCACACCGTCATTCACTCATCACCAGAAAAATTGCGGTATGGGGCAGATTAGATAGAGAATATACGTGGAAATTTGCTTTTTTGCAGCTATTTCAAAATAAAAGCTCCCCAGTTGCTTGACTCCGTTTACTACAGGACCATAATGCTGTAAGTCAGCAGAGCACGCCCCTGCAGTTAGGATGCATTTAACAATACATTTAAGAGGAAGCCAAACCCAAGACCACCAGCCAAGGCCAACGCACCAACAACTAAGAAAACATAAGACCTCTACAAAGCAAACACTTGGGACTAATAAAGTTTTCAAAAGCAAAGCAGAATGACCATAAAATAACCTGTGTTTAAAAAAAACAACAACAAAAAAACAATTCAGACTGAGACTTTGGATGAAGGGAAAAAAAATGTAGGTACAAATGCAGCTCTTTTTTTTGGCAATCTTACCATCTGTCTACAAATAAAAAGCAGAATTTCTTTTAAAATTTGCAAGAACAGAAACAAAGTCGAATCGTTGCCTTTGTAAATTTGTCTGTAGAAAAGTTTTTATTAATTATAACTAATAATCACTCATACACACATTCAACCAGGAAAATAAAAAGTCAGTTTGTATTATAGGGGGAGAAAAAAAAACCCCCACTGATTTCAAATTACAAGATTTTTTACACGGGCAGTCGGTCATAAAGAAGCTCTTTATATACAGAGTAATTGGAGCGCACACTCAAACACACGTCATCTTACAACACAGGCCTAAGAGGATATTTACAGTCACACTTGGGTGTGCAAAGGAAAAAAGAAAGGAAACTAATTAAGACTACGACAGCAACACAGCCACTTATTTTCTTGATTAACCATTAGGTGTATTAAATGTGATGATGTGTTAAAAAAAACTTAAATCATTATGTATTATGATTTTTATAATTAGCTCCTTCATTTTTAGATATAGATGCACCTAATGCCATAATCACAACTACAGTTTCTATGTACTATTTATTATATATCAAAAGCATTTCATCCACCGAGATACATTAATTAAACAAAATCTCAGTGTAACTGAAAAATTTCAAGCCGAAACGTCTAGAAGCCGCTGCCTTGTTGGCGGAATCGATTCAAGCTTGTGCAATCTTATTATTCTGCTTCCATCATTACGTTCTTACAGCAGCAGCTGCTGCTCACGATGGCTGCATCTGTTTCCGCCGTTCTGGCAAAGAACCAGAAGTGCCAGGTGAACGCAGGAGCTGCATCATCCACTGAGAGACCACAGCTGTGCACGTTAAACTGCAGATATGTGGCATCCGTGTTGAGCCAGATAACCGTTTGAACGGTGGAGTCGAGCAAAGGCTTGAGACGCAGCACTCTCTCTCTATACATGCACAAACTCTTCACAACTTTAATTCTCTTCACACCCATGTGACTTACCCCCAAAGACTGCTCTAGAGTAGTATGTCGGTCCTCCTTCTCCACTGTGCGCCTGCAGTCAGAGCACACCCACAGAGGCAGCTGTAGGGCACTGGGAGTCTTGGCAGGCTGTGCCGTACTGTTCTGGCCTGAGATGCCTGCCTCTGAAGGCACGACAGTGTCTTTGCGCTCACATCGACACAAGAGGCAGCGATCACCAGCAGTGTAGGGCGCCCGCTGGTTCAGGCCAAATGTGAATGGGGTCTGTGGTGGGCATGTTACAGGAAGGAAGAAGGGAAAGAAAAAAAACAGAGTTTACATTAAATCACTGTGTTAAAAGACCCTAAAAAGAAATGCAGTGGCTGTTGTTATTTATTACTTAAGGGAATAAATAAAAACGGAATATTTTATAGTAGGAAAGTCAAACTAAATTCTTCTAATAATAAGAATAATTTAAAAAAAAATAGGGCTGTCAACGTTAATGTGTGTTAATCCATCATCACAATTAAAATTTTTGTCCATTCTGTGCTCCAGATGGGTTAATTGCGTTTAAAATTTTAATCGTGATGACGGATTAACGCGTTAACGTTGACAGCCCTAAAAAAAACAACAACAAAAAAAACCAAACTGATTTTATTTTAGAGGAAAGCTCAAGTTTGTGAACACTTGAACTGCTAGCCAATCTAATATTCACAACCCAATGTACTCCAGGTACAACAGCTGTTTTAACAGGCCCGCTGTACTTCATTAAAACACTGGAACTTTAACACAGAGTCCTTTCAGTGAGCGAACCACAGAGGGGCACAAACACGTAATTAGAAGCTAGAGGCTTCAATTAATGATATACACATTGACTGCTTGCGACGGTGGGTGGGATGGCTTTGGGATTTAAAGAAGGTGGTTGATTTCCATCTATTTCAGCTACATTTTAAAAGTGTACTGCCGGAGACTGTGATTCAGTGAGTACTGTGGGTTAGAGCGGGGCAGCTTTACACTTAAAGGAATATCAACATCTATTCAAACATGATATAGCCTCCTAGTACAGCTATGGTATGAATTTCAAAGTCCTACGTTTCCTCCTCCTTAAATTATCGCATTCACAAACTAAGGTGTCGATATTGTAAATTAAGTTTTTAAATCGGCATAAGAAAGTAGCTGAACATTGTGTGGCACGTGTTAGTTAATCACTGACTCATTTGCGTTGTATGCAACTGCTCCTGGTCAGTGTGTAGTGTTTCAAACACCTGTGTGACAAACAGGAGAGTTGCAAAGTGCCCTCTGTTGGACAAACTATGTAACGTCAACTCTCATAACACAGTTGAAGGGCATTTCTCACCGTTTTTTACCTTTTTAATTTCCATTTATATATTATATATCCATTTATTATTATGAAAGATCAGTGAAAAGCAAATATTTGCAGACAATATCTGCTCACTGATCAATCTAGTGCCAAATTAAGAATTCCCTCAAGGCATTCATCTACAGGACTATGATAAACAGTACATTTCATACATATATTTCCTTGTTCAAGCTCAAGTTCATGATGTGTTGTATGTATTTGAATTCTGAGGAAAAACTTCACTAGTAATCAGGCCAAAAAAAAAAAAACAACAAAAAGCAAAAAGGCAGTTATCAACACTCCACCATTTCCACCATTTAGCATACCCACAGTTCTATTGTCAAGGTGTGTATTACACTGATAAACTGGACATGTCTTTGAGTAACAAAGTGTTCTGCATCACTGAGTGGATTCTGAAACACTTGACTGTACTTTACCTGAAGGACTCCAGAGAAGTCAGCATTCACCGGTCCTTCCGTAAACTGTGGTGTAACGCTGCTGTTCACTTTGACCTGATGGACACAAAGCAACTCATAGTTTACAATGAACTCGTCCCTTTCTATTTATGTAGGTGACAGATGACACAATTTCTAAATTACACCCCGAGCGTCTATTTTTTTTCCCCCTGTATTATGTTCTGCAACGGTTTTATATTAGACAGCATACATATTTATACTGATAAACCTCTCATAGGTTCATCAGAGGTTCACACCTGCACACACTGGATACACAGAAAACACATAAACAAAAGTGTCCATAAATTATGTACGTACATTTAAGGAGTCAACTCAGAAAAATTATAGCAAAACATAATCTCTATCTAGCCATGCACAGACTGGCAGAATAGTAGTTGTAACTGATCATTTAGACTAAAGGATTAAATTCAAGCAGTTTCATGTTATGTAAACTTAAACGACAAATTACTGTTGCTGCTGCAGGCTGACACAAACCACCATGGTAGTAATCGGTGCTGTGAGAAAAACAGGTTGGCTATCTGTGCATGTACTGTTAAGTATTGGTGATAACTGACATTTAAAAATAAAAATGAATACTGCAGTAAAACATGCACATAAACATATTGTAAATGATCCATTATCTGTACAACTAGGCCTCCAGAATCAATTTACAGTTTATATCAAGGCTCTCTTCTTTTTATTAACTGTGATACTGTCACCTCACACTATATAGTATATACACATGCACTATACAGTGTACGCTTACTTTATGGATGACTAAAGTAAAGTGAGAAGTGCTAACAGCATTCGTTTTTCTTTCTCTGTATTTCTCTCACACACCGAGAGAGTGAGGCTGAGTCGCTGAGATAGGTGCAGATAGGCTGGTGTTACTTTGAGGAATTAATTCTTAATTTAATTACCGTTGTGTTGTCTTGTCAGATTTCAAGCTAACACTAGCTCCTGCACTATGACTCACGTGTGTTTCTCCTGCTTATCATCGGCCTGACTGACTGACTGGTCTCTGTTTAAGCTTCATGATATCTTGTGTACAAAATGAGTACACAAAACAGCAGTGGCACCAAGTAGTCACATTTTTTTTTCCATAATGGTGTAGCCAAGAAATTTCTTTTTATCATTTACCTTATTAGTGCAGCAGTGAATTAATAAAGTTAAAATGAATAAACTTAAGTTAAAATAAATGAAGATTAGTATGATTAGGGGTATTTTTCTTTATTTTCTGCAGATATCGCGTTATTATTGTTACCATGAATTCTTCTGCCCACTTGTAGCGGAAAATCTGATACTGTAACATCACTAATCCCAAACATACAACACACACACACACTTTCTACGTGAGAGATTTGAATAGCTACAAAAAGCACAATAAACGCACACAGAACCACAGACTGTACATAGTTTCCTTCAATGCAGAATACAAAATATTCAAGTATGACTTACGCAACCCATTAAGCTAACCAACATCTCCGATCTTGTAAATAAGCTTGCTGACCATCTTAAGGTTTCACTGTTAAGTTTCACTGTCGTGGTACTGAAGTATACGGACTCATTAGGCTAACGTGGACAACTGGAGGTAGTCGAGTACTTTAGCTGGTCCTTTGGTAAATATGACCAAGTTAAACTCAAACCTTTACAGACTAGAGAAAAGAGAGAGAAAAAAGATGGAAACTCGGACTTTAAAAACACAAAACCCAACGGTGATGAAATTGTTAGTGCTCTTGACTGTTAGCACAAGCTAGCATCAGTGTTTACCTAGGTGATAGCAGCCTTTGAGCCACCTACGTTAATCCTAATGTTATTCCCGAATAACTTTGATTCGAGCAGCCCAATCTATACCTGTGCTAGCTCTACATAAAGAAGAACATTAGATCAACCTAATGCTTGATTGTGTCTAAATCGTTGTCGAGAAACCTACGACCTCTTAACTTAAGCTAACGATGGTAGTGCCAGGATTTCGCCAAGACTTTAGTAAGTTAACACACTGTCTTTAACGTCAGGCTATGTTACACTGGGGACTGTTTAACTGCTGGCAATTATTTCACAAAGAATAAACAACTATCATTAGCTGTGATTAAGCCGGTTAACTACCAGCTACGTTGCACTTGTTAGTTAGCTAGCTGCCTTCCTCGCATCAGTCTCGGGCCCAAATCAGATGTGTCGTTGATAACGCTCCTAGCTGCTCGCCCCTGTTTTGACATCCAGTGGTGTGACACTCTTACCTCGTCGTGTATGCCCGTGATGGATCCTATATTCCCGCTGCCTGAACTGCCAGGTGTCAAAAAGCTGACGACAGAGGCAGGTGCTGCTGTTCCCTCACAGCCCAGGGCCGAAACAACCCCGGCCTTGCCACCGCTGGTATTGCAGACAGCACTGCAGCTACTGCCACCGCCCCGCTTGTTCTTCCTGCGTTTAGCCCCCCGTTTAGCATCGGTTGGACTCATTTTTCCCAATAAAAGAAGCGAGACAACTTGCCGTTCAGACTTAGCAGAGTCTCAAGTGGAATGCCTGTTGCAATCACTCGCGTATAAATCCCGGATAGCAGTGTAGAGACTCCCAAAACGGCAGACACTCAGTTCCATCAAAGTGCAAGCCGACTTCATATATTCCAATATGGCCTCTGACTGGACTGCCTCAACCAGGGCTCGAGCTTGCGTCGAAACGCAAACGTGCGTACCCATTCAGGCGCTCATGGGAAACTGAGTTTGTCATGGCAAATCACTTTCTAAGCAGATTACAGGGAGAAAGTTATAGTTAGCTGAGATAAACACTGACGTTGAATGCTTTACAAACATATCAGTCTTCTTCTTGTCTTATTCTTTTGCCTTAGACTATATGTCTCTACTCGGATCTAAAATAAACAATAAACGTATTACAAACATCGGACACAAACTGCAAACAACATATTTTAACAGCAGGGGGAGAGCGCATCCTGCAAATGATGTCGTTTGCTTCAGCTGACAGCAGAGGCCCCGCAGAGTGGAGCAGTCTTTCCGGGCAGTCAAACAGCGAGTCTGGCGTGTTTGCCGAGAGCGAAAGACAGCCGATGATAAACTGCTAGTACATCTATATGCACCGTCTGCGTTAACAGTCCTTTGCGTTAAAACGTCCAGTGTGGCCCGGTGCCGAGGATTTCAATAAGCGTCTGCAACGGCTAACAGCGCACAGCTAAAACAGTTAGCCGCAGCTGCACACAGGTAATGTGAACTAAAGTTTTCTTCTTCCCTGTTTAATTGTTGCACGGGGTTGCACATCCAGCGAAGCTTGAAGACACTGTCAACTTTTTAAGTGCTTTCATTGGAAGTTTTCCTTTAGTTGGCTGTCGGCTTGTTAGCTACTTGACGCTAGCTAACTACACGTCAACAGCTCCGATAGATTCACGTTAAGTCAAATTAGTGGGCAGCTCAGGGCTAACTGACTAGCGGGTAAAGCTAGGGAACGGTTTGGTTGATGCATACTTATCACATTTATTATATTGCAACATCAGTGAATGAAATGAATTAGCTGCAATCTATATTTGATCTGGAAAGTATGTTTTTAATCACTTTTGGACAGCCTTGTAGCAAGTCACGTGACTGTACTTCAACAGGTAACCTTGATAAACTCTACTCTGTTCCGGGTAGTACTAGCAGCATCCACGTCGTTTTCCACAATGTCATAAAAGCTGTAAACCTGACACGGTTAACACTATGTGAAAGGCGCACTTCGTTCACGGCAGAGAGCTGAAAATCTGGAAATTATCCAGCAGTTCCCTAATAATTGAGGTAGTTGCTCCAGTATCTCAGGTGACTGCCAACAACGTGTAGTTTAGCAAGTACGTTTTACAATGCAAAGTAAAATTCAATTGAAATTTCCCTTAGAATAAATAATAAATAGAATTATAAAATCCTGTTGCGAGTTTCTAGTTGGGTATTGGATTACACAGCTGCTCCTGAGTATAGTTTAAAAATCTTGTCTATATCTGAGCCACTTCACTTTTCTGTTGTGCAAGTGCTTTCATCAATAACAGAACCCCAGTTTGTGCCTCTCACATGCATTCGACTCAAAGTTCAAACAAGACCATTCAACAGGCACATTAATGTGCTGGAACTGTAGGGCATACACCACAATTAAAATTGGTCTTTACATGTGCCTTATATCAGGTTCAAAGGTTTGGACTGGGGCAAGTAAGGAAGTATAGTACCTGGATGTGCTGTAGGTGTGTCCCAGAGTATGTATTATGCAGCCTCATCTATGATAATCCAAACCACACCACTCATTTACATAATGTGAATTTAAACGATTCATATTTTATACAAAGTAATGTATAAAATATGAAGTTAGGAAGATGTTATTGTGATTCCCTGGTGCCTTATTTAATAAAAAGTCATCATTCAGCGAGATACAGATACACAAAGAAGACTTTGAGAAGTCCTAAATACCTTACAAGCAGCAGTAAACTGATTTCATTTAATGCATTTACATGCATACGCAAACTTTGTTAGGAGGGGCACTATAAGCAGTCGGCCAGCTTCGTGGGACTTTTTCACACTTGCCTGTCTGTCTGTTTCCAGGTATGTCTGAAGTTAGTCTTGAGGCAGAGTCGGGGAAGACCTCATCCGAGGAGCCTCAGATGGATTGTGAGGAGGATGGCAAAGCAGAGGAGAGTTTGAGCAAGGAGTTAAAGCAGGAGAGCGTAGACAGCAGCAGTGTCAGGGAGGACGATGTGATGTACGACATAGACATTAACAGTGATGAAGAGAATGCAGAAAGCAGTAATAGGAAGGGACAGAAGGAGCATGATGAGGGCATTCAGAGCGAGACTTTGGCGTCTGGTCGTGTAGCCGATAGGGGACACGGGACGAAACACCGCGTTGAAACGGCTGAAACACCAGAGGAAAGCGGAGATACTCTCACTGAAACAAAGGTGACATTTACCTTCACTTTGAACAATCGACCTGTTCTGGCACTTCCTCTCTGTGCTCTTGCTCATGTTGCTATTTTGTCCTTGATTTGCTGTTGCGGTGGCGGTCTCCTTCCTATATAATTAGGTTAAATATTGTTGTGGAGCTTTGTTAGAAGTAATCAAAAACACGAAACTGCGTTATTGTGTAGAGTGATTGTGTTTGTTTCCCTCTTTTATGTTTGCTTTGTTTCATCTTCCACTTGCTTTGCAGGAGTTACAAATTAGCTGGTGTAGCTGTTTTTCTCTCTGTTGGTGGTGCACTTGGTTTTCTCACTAGTTACCAAGTGTCGCTTTGTAAATGTGTTTGAGGATCATCAAAGCCTCGTGCACGCTGCTCTTCTGGCTTACAACAAAGTGATTGCTAAGGAAAGAAATTAATTTCTGTTTATTACTTTGTATTGTTGCAATGTACATGTGTTACAAAGTGTTGATTTGCCATGGTTATTCCCTGCTTGGCAGTAAGTATGCATCTGTCCATATTTTGCCTTATTTAGATTAAAGCTATCTGTTAACTGAAAGCTAATGTTCAAATGATACAGTTTCCTCCTTTTTTCTTTTTTTTGGGGGGGGGTAAGTTGGGCATTCATACGACTCTTGAGTTGTGCACATGCCGGTCACACGGTTGGGTTAGAGAGATTTTGGAGTCCTGACTGAACGTTCACAGGCAATCGCACATTTCGTGTATCTGGAATGTGACTCCTTAGGTTGTTGTTTTGTGTTCAGTTTCAGGCTCAGTGCCAGCATTGCATGTGGCATCCCAAGAATTTCATATCAGAAATTTTAATTGTTCCCTCCATTTTCCTTTAGTCACCCTGCATACACCCCTTTTGACATAGATAAATTTCATGTTTTGTTTTTTGTGCTTTTTGGTTTTTTTTAACCACAACATTGTGCAACACTATTGTATCTCGTTCTTCCGTAGTTTGAGATGCAAGACATGATTCTTTCCGCCTAAGGCTGACGCGGCTAATTGGACAGTAAGCTTATTGTTATTATCCATCCCTCCCTCTTACATCATGTTGGTCTGTATCCAGGATACTGAACCGTAGGGAATGGCAATCTATGACATGCCATACCTTGTCCATGCGCACGCCCGACTCATTTGCAACCAGTGGAATAACACTGTTAGCCAGTTTTCCTGGCTCTGTGTGTGATCATTTTTGGCTCAAGACCTCTGATAATTTGTCGTTCTGTGGATCGTCTCTTTATGTCTTTCTGCATAAAAAGAGTCATTAATCTGGATGCATGGACAGCTTGCTGCTAAAAGCACCAATAACAGAACTAGTCAGCAACTTATGTTTCAGTGTTTATTTACACGTTTTCTTTATGCTTGTTATTGGAGATGTACCTTTTTCAGGCAAACTGTTTGAACCTGAGTAGAGCTAGTCTTACCTGCAGCTGGTAGTTGGATAGGCACTGCTCTGCTTATCTGTGCTGCCTGCCTGCCTGCAGGTTTCCTGTGGCTTTTAAGTATTAATGTGCCGATCACGCGGTGCAGCCAGCAAAGTAGTGTCTTTATCGCACATGACATCCTGTTTTTAATGTGTTATATTGTGGATGAGTAAGTGAAGCAGGTGATTCTGATTTCTGATAAACAATTTTGACTTCCATTCACTCAAACACACTAAACTATTTTACATCAAGTGTTCCTCTTGAGACAAAATGTAGTCAAAGCAAAATGCCAAATGGCTTTGCAAAGTATTTGAGAATGGTATAAAGTGGTTTACCCGTCATTGCTGTTTCAAGTATAAATTGTTCACTGCAGCTTCCAGTATATCTTATTTAGTTACATTCCAAGCTGCAGTCGAATTCCCAAGTCATAATTAGAGCTGAAAGTTCTCACAGGTGATGGTATATGTCAGAGTGAAACCTGAGGCATGAAGTTCAGACAGTTAGCACTAGTCCTTTGGTTATGATTGTGTCAAAGCACAGATCTGAGGTGCAGATCTTTGCACCACTGAAAGTGCGCAGAGGATGTTGGCTTCTATCATTCTCAAATGGAAGAAGTTTGGAAACACTAACAGTCTTTTTAAAAACAGGTCAAACTATGTAATTATGGACAAAGGGCCTCAGTCGAACAGGTATCCAAGAATCCAGTCATCTCTTTTGGTCCACTGTGAACAATGTTTGAATAGGGAGGGGAAAAAATGGTGCAGCAGTCACCGATTGAGCCTGCTGGGAGTTTGCCACAAGGCACATAAATGGATCTTAACGAGGAGAAGCAAAATCCAATGTCCTGAGGAACCAAAAAGTGAAATATCTACCCACAATTCTTAAAGATGTGTGTGGAGAAAAACCTGGCACTGACCCTCGCCTCATTAATGCAACCCCTACACTGAAACGTGGTGGTGGCGGCGTCATGCTGTGGGAATGCTTTGAAGCAACAGGGCGTTGCAGATGGATGCAAAAAATGTCGTGCAAGCCTGGATGGAATTTATTTCTCAAGATCTCAGGCTGTGTTAAAAGTTTCTCATTGTGTTCTTGAAATATAAAACACAGGTGGCTTTGGGAAAGCGCTGTTGCATCCCAGCTAGAGTCCAGACCAGAGTCTCTAAAGAGACCTGAAAATGGCTGTGTCCAAAAACATGTTCGAAGTTTGTAGGATGATTTTCAAATAGTCTTGAGGCTATTGTGTCTCCCAGATACCCTGTCATGGGATATTTCAGTGTTATATTTTTGATAAATTTACCAAACATTCCCTTTCTTATTGTGGAGTATTGTGTGTGGGTTGATGAGAGAGAAAATGCTGTAGGGGTCAATATAAACTTACCGTTGTGCTCTCACAGTGAAACCACTCAGTCTGTTAAGACGGGAACCGGCTACTCTTACCAGCTGATCTGGTAACTACTTGCATTATTTAGAAAGGGGTCAAGATCCATAAATAAAGTATCTTGCTCAAAGATGCAAATTCCTGTGTACTGATTATAAAAACACCTCGTTGTAAATACTTTTTTTTTTTCCCCACAGAATAACATTCATAGGCCTCACAAAAGCTTCCATACAGAATGTCATAATGATTACGTCAGTGTCCCCGTTTTCAGGTCCACAGTGAATAGGCCATTAAAAAAAAAAGTACTAAAACTAGCACAGCTGTATCCTCATCCTCCAACTACAGGCAGGGAGTTTATTATAGCTTAAAACTGATGTGGCCATAAACTGTCTCCACCCTGTGGTTTGCTGCGAGGTTAGGCTAAACAAGCCAATGTGTCACTGCATCATGATTAAGGCTACGATTTCTGTTTTTCATGGCGAATAAAATAAGCAGTGCCGCATGATTATTCAGAGAATTAAGTTTTGTTCAATGCTTATTCTTGCTGTATAGGACTAGCTAATGCTCATATGGACATGGCCACAAAATTTGGGTATTGTCTGTTTAAAGCATTGGAGTGGCAGATATTAGGAGATGTAGAAGGCCACCGATGATGTATTCTATTCTGTGTAGCTTTTAAGAAATAATGTTGTGAAATAGGGGAGTGTGGAAAGCTGATGTCAGTTGTTGTTGTTGCACAAAAACTTCATATCCTGATCAGTGCTGAAATCAGTCAGAACAACGATCTTAAATCTAATCTTACATTAAATCTTTTCATCCTGTCTTGATAATCGGTGAAGAAAACTGTGAGAGGAGGATGGATTAATCGGTGTCATGATAATACAGCATGGTTTGGGTACGTCAGGGGTGGCCAACTCCAGGCCTCGAGAGCCGTTGTCCTGCAGGTTTTAGATAACACCCTGGGTCAACACACCTGAATCAAATGATTAGTTCATTAGCAGGCCTCTGGAGAACTTCAAGACATGTTGAGGAGGTAATTTAGCCATTTAAATCAGCTG
>VVHJ01048179.1:0-19625 GCA_015107715.1 Tylochromis polylepis | reverse complement strand
CTCACCCAGGAGTCGCCCAGGAGGCATCCTGGTCAGATGCCCGAACCACCTCAACTGGCTCCTTTCGATGTGGAGGAGCAGCGGCTCTACTCTGAGCCCCTCCCGGATGGCTGAACTTCTCACCCTATCTCTAAGGGAGACACCAGCCACCCTTCAGAGGAAGCCCATTTCTGCTGCTTGTATCCGCGATCTCGTTCTTTCGGTCACTACCCACAGCTCGTGACCATAGGTGAGGGTGGGGACGTAGATCGACCGGTAAATCGAGAGCTTCTCTTCTACACTCAGTTGTCTCGAGAGCTGAATTAGTATACATAATCTCAATCATTTCTAATGCGAGTTTCAGCACGTTTTCTTAGTGTACAGGCTGTGATCAGCTGACCTGCTGCTCTTTGTAGAGTTACACAACTGAATTCAACAAGATGTCAGCAGTTGTCATGTCTGATGTCCATCCCCTACACTGACACTACACTGTTTATACTGTCTTTCTACTAGAAAGTATACAGTTGTATAAAGTTGGAATTCAGTGAATTAATCTAAGCATCATCAGTTTAAATGCAAATTCATCTCTGTTACACTTGATGCAACCTAAATCTGACCATTAGTATAACAGCTACCACCAAGTATTTTCATGCAGCCTTTGAATATCACCAAGTTAGTATAGCTTATTTTATTTTGCAGGATATTTAAATAAGGAAAATACAACATTTATCAAAACACATCCTATACAAATCCAATATGTGGCTAAAATGATTACATGCAAGCTTTAAATGTGCAGTAAAAATTTCGAGATTAAAGTCAAAAATCTATTTTGAGAAAAAGTTGAAATGTGAAGATTACCGTTGTTGTTTCAAGACAAACTGCCACGTTTGTGACACCCATTACAGAATTCATTGTTTAGATAACTTAGTGAAACAAACTGATCAGCCGTCTTGTGATACGACATACATCATCTTGATTGCATGAGTGTGTAATCATCAACAACCAGCTATTTTATTCAGTGTTTTTCCATCTAACCAGATGCAGCTTTCTGCACCATCTTTTAACGTCCTTGTACTGATCACCACGCTGTGTGTATGAGCTAAAAGAGAAATCATTTCCTTTCTTGTTACTTAAACGGATTCTGAAGTATGGTTTGTCTTGAAACAGCTTTCGTCTCAAAATACACTTTCAACTTTAATCTCGATATTTGGACTTTATTCTCATCAACAACATTTATTTTTCCCAGTGTGCCTTAACCCTCTACTGCACACATTTTGATGGTGTACGCTGAACGTTATTCAGCTCATTTTGGACCGTTTTAATGCCAAAACAAATAATTTTATTTTTCAGACAACCCCTCTCCAACAATGGCATACAACAACAGAGAAAATTATTAACTCATACATAATTACACAACTGTTAGAAAGCAAGAAAAACATTTAAAAAAAAAAATTTTTTTAAAAATGTCAAACAATTTTGATGCAAATAACTACAAATATATTTACATATATGACTTGATGCAGGTTTGAATATTGATTCCCATGTTGTGAGATATTGCTGTGTGAAACTTTTCTAAACAGTTCTTCTGTGCTGTAAAACAGAGGTGCACGTTACACTTTATACACATCACTTCTGGGTTTTCTGTGCATCCAGGAACCCTGCATCTTCCCTTATTCGAGTTAATACAGTTTTACTTGTATTCCGCCAAATCACAACAGAAATTGCCTCAAGGTGGTTTATACTGCAATGTATGAAGCTACAACAACACAGAGAAAAGCCTGACAATTAGATGGCCCCCCAAAATCAAGCACTTGGCTACAGTAGGAAGGAAAAACTCCCTTTCAGCAGGAAGAAAGCTCTGGGAGAACCAGACTCAGGGAGGGGCGGCCACCTGCGGCGACCAGTTGGGGTGATGGGGTTGACACACATTGCTGGCCAGAGTGACATATTACATTTTATTGTCCAAGAAAACATTCTGATTCTGTGGGTCTCTGCTTCTTCCTCTTCTCTTCATACTTTTGAGATATCCCACCACTGGCTCTTCTTGCTTCGTTTTTCGGATTTGCACAGACTTGAATTCATACAGCATGGACTAATATTTTTACACCCTGTTTTCTTAATTTACTGGGTAGGTACTGCTTGGATTCGCTTATCCTTAAATGGCACCATTTGGTCATCCACACAATGTCTGTTGCATAGGAAGCTTTTTCACATTCATGTGGATGTGACTTAGGAGAGGCCAAATCTCGTCTCATCACCCATCTCTCTTGTGGCTGTTGTCGCTGAAACGGAGAAAATATCTGATGGCCTCCCACCGTGCAAGAGGCATCACATCACAGTAACATGTGAAATGTGCACAAATACATGAAATAACATACACACTGTGATCCCTTGTTGCAAAACCATTGGCCTGAGGCAGTGAGAAGAACTGGATTTCTGAGCATGCAAAATTGAAAACCTTCATAAAACCTTCTTTACATCTTCTTACACTCACATGTATTTTTGATTTACAGTGCAAGCATTCTTACCGTCTTGTCACACCATGCAGTCTTGTGACTGTGTCAGAATAGGATGCCCCTCCTTCACAGTAGGTGGGGCATCCTACCCTGATGATGACTCCCACATCTTACTGGACTGAGATTTTCCACTCTAATTAGTTGGCATCATTCAAGTTCACGAGGCTTTTAAAACAAGTCCATCGCTGAGTGAAGTTACCTCGCACTCGTTTCTCTCCCTGGGAAATCCAGCAGCTGTTCCTTCAGCTAGCAGACACACCGTGTGACAAACTTCACACACAGTTTGTGTTTGCTGATGTTTGTTTAGCTGATAGAAATGTTGAATTTGAAATGACCTGCTACTTAAAAAAACTCACTTCCATCATGCTTCCTCCTCTTCAGTAGCACTAGCTAGATTCTGAAGTACCACAACCACAACTTACCTGCCGGCCCACTTTACCAAGTATAAACCGTGTAAATGATACCGCTGAACCTAAAGTAACAGGTCCGCTTTGAAAATATAAGTAGAAAGTAGAGGTATTTGTGGAAAAATATAGGGAGTGAAAGTAGTTAGAAAAATAAATAGTCATGTATAGATACCAAAAACTAGTTAGTATAGTGAATACAGCAATGAAGTATTTGTACTTAATTACTTCCCACCCCTGCTGGATGCACTTAGTCTTATTCAAGTATTTGTACATTTAAAACAAACCAACACTCTTAGCATTTGAGCAAAAGGCTTTATTTCACAAGAGAAGTGGGAAATCTGTTCTGATGCGATATAGATCTCTTCATGAGTAAAACAAATGCTTGGCTTGTAGCAGAGTTCAAAAACAGGTTTTCATTGCACAGTTACTTCATGAGCAGAGAAGCGCTTCTCTGGCCCGTAGAATGAGATCTAATGATTACTCTGATGTTTACCATGAACTCCTCTTCAGATGTCCACAGACAGGCACTCAGTACTGTATCGTCCTCAGAAAATAGAACTGTGTAATAAAAATTAAAGACAAAAAACTAAAAAATATTTACACTCCCCTGTCCTTTCAATCTTCTTCCTGCTCCTCTTTCACCTTCTCCTTCTTTTTCTTCTTCTTTTTCTTCGGGGTCTCCTCTGCTGCTGTTTCTGCTTCTTCTTCTTCAAAACACAGAGAGCCAGAACACTTTCAGCATCATAGATCCAAATGCACAAAAGGCAAATTATTGACTCCAGACTCACTCACCTTCTGTTACTGACTCCTGTTTTGCCTTTTTGGGTTTGACTGCTGGTGTTGCGGGCTCTGTGGCATCCTCTTCTCCTACCTCCTCAAACTTCCTCTTCTTTGATGTGGACGGAATAGTAGAATCACACGATGGATCATAAATTCTCACTTCACTGTGGAGGAAAGAGTAGTAGCAGGTATTTAACACCTTACATATACAGATGTGGAAATCTGCAAGTGACTACTCACCTCTTGTGCTGGTATTTATCTGCCTTTGCCATTGCTTTGCCTGTTCCACTGATTCTTCGGATCTGAAAAGAAAATGTGGATTCAATGACTAAAAAAAACAAAAACAGGGATTTTACCAGGATAACAGGTTCAGAAGAAATACGAAGATCCACTACGGTTTGTATATAGCGCTTTTCTACTCTACCTGAGCACCCAAAGTGCTTTATACTACTTGCAGGGTTAGTATCTTGCCCAATTGTCGCCAGAGATGGAACCGTGAACCTTCCGACTAGTAGACGACCTGCTCTACCTCCTGAGCTTCAGCCACATTTGTGAACATGACCCAGAACTGCTGCTGTGTTTCTCAGGGCTAATGTTCATTTAAATTGGACTAAAGCAAAATGAGAAACTGTTCTGTGATCAGACAAATCAAATCTGCAATTCTTTCTGGAAAATAGGGATACCAAGTCCTCTGGACTACAGGGGAGAGAGGCCATCTGGCTTCTTATCAGCACTCAGTTCAAAAGCCTGAATCTCCGATAGTACAGGATGCATTGATGGTTATGCAACAGGATCCCATCCAGATGATTTCTTTTTCAGTGAAACCCTTGCATATTTCAGCAAGACAAAACTAAACGACATACAGCATCCATTACAGCAGCATGGTTTCATAGTAGAAGAGACGTTCATCTTCACCGTTCCCAGACATTTAAGGACCGTTATAAGAAAATGGGGTGCTATGCTGTGTTAACAGCTTTGTCCCATCATTCAACACTACCCTTTTCCCCCCTTAAAAATGGCAAGTTTGGGATCTTAAATAGCATCCCAACTTTGCTGGAATTGGAGTCGTAAGCTGTACTTACACCCTTATCTTCCAACTGACGTAGTCTGGCCTCCAGCTTGGCACGGTTCTCTGCACCCATTTCTGCATTTGTGTCCTCTCCAAGAGCGTCATAGCGAATAGCCAGGGCTGCTTTAGCTGCCAGCATCCTGGAAATCTGCATTGGCATTACAGAAAACCAAAGCCTGAGTTGACAGCTTCACATCGTGGCCACCAGCCATTAGTTAGTCACGCATCACACTGTAAGAACATACCTTGCCCTTGTTCTTGGCAGTGGTCTGACCCACTAGAGAGGCATGGTATATGAGACCATACTTGGGTGTGTCTTTGCGCGTTTTCAGGGCTCTAAAAAGAGCTTTCTCTGCTCCAAGGATCTGGACTGTGGAGGCTGGGTGCTTTGCCAGATTCAGAAGGGAACCTGGATAACACAACGAATGAAACAAAGAACTGTAGCTACAGTGCTCTGCAAGGACCTGACTACTAGTGCTTTCACTGCCGGCTCAGATGAGGTAGTGACTTAAAACCATCAGTCATGTTCAGGAAAGTGACTTAGTGTCATCATCATCACTGCTTGGCCAGTTTTCACAAATTACCTGACTTTTGCCCCGCCCCCCCCAAACTCACCTGCATGTGAGATGAGACGGGCGCCAACCAGCTCGCCCACCATTACAGTGAGGTTGGGAGCGATTGCCATCATTCTGTTCTTCAGGTAGTCATAGAGCTGAGCCCGGTATTCTGAAATCTCTACCACCTATGGGAGGAAAAAATAAATAGAAAATTAAAAAATGTGCAGTCCAAACACAAGCACACAACTACAACAAACTCCTCTTGTAGTTAAAGGTAACAGACACCAAGTGTTCAGATGAGGTACCTACAACCAGCACACTCTGGCCACATCCACATGCGTATTTTTTAAAACAGATTTTTTTCCAAAGTTAATTTTGAAAAATATCTCTGCCCACATGAAAATTCAAAACATGACCTCGAGCACAGCCAAAAGCTCAGGTGGCAATACAAACGTATTTGTGAAGAAATGCTGTGCAATCAAAAGCCCACAAAAAATAACACGATGGCGTCAAAAAAAAGGAGATAAAGACGGGACAAAACTGTTTTCCTTGAAAATTAGTTTTTGCCCATGCCTGCTTCATGCCCTGGGGGGCGTGGCTTCAGCTCCCCACATCCTCAAGCAGATAATTACATGAGAAACCTTCCGAAGCCCGCCCACACACACACACACACACACACACACACACACACAAACTGTATCTTCCTTGGTTGTTACCTCAAAGCATATCGTGCGCTGTTGGTCTAGCGTGCTGCTCAGTAACACTGAATAGTTAGTATTTACTGTTACTTACACTTATCTAGGTTGTTGCTGTGCCTCCCTATTGTGTTGTTCTCGTTTTTCTTTCAACAGGTGATCCAGTGGACTTCTTTTTTTTTAATCTTCTTTCACTATCCCTCTTCTCCTCTCCCCCCCTCCTTTGTTTTCTCCCTTTCCTATCCCCCAGTTATGTCTGTCCAGTTTACAATAACCTAAAATAAAATAAATAACTAATCAATCAGGTGGAACAACATGGCATAGCCATAATGATCCACCTGAAAAAGTAAATCCGTTGGGCATCTTTCTTAGCCTTCGGACAACAAGTCTGATTGCTGAAGTACCGAACAGGACAGGCAAAAAAAAAAAAGAAAAAAAAAAGAGTCATTAGGACTTTTTGTGTTATTCATGTTGTTATTTTTGTGTTATTGTGTCATTTTGGTTTTTTTTTTTTTTTTCATTTTCCATTTAATTTCACCAGAAGCATGGGGTTTGGCATTGTTATTCAAGTGCTGGAACAAGAGCTCTAGGTCATGCTCACAAGCTTTAAATATTCTGCTGATTTCTGAAGTAGAGGAAAAAAATCTAGAATCCATCAGTAGTGCAAATTGCTTCGACCTGAAAAAGAACTGAAGTGCATTGGAGTTCAATAGTGGCTCACTAATTGGTGAGAAACTTTGTCACATACACTGGTACACTGATAGGAACAGTTGGATGCTTAACAATGCAACGCCCACACCTACAAACCACCTCTCACTTGTTCTATGTGCATTCGCAGAGTTTCATGTCAGCAGTAAAAATGTGCTCGGATCTGTACTAGAGATTCATTCTTGCATCATGAATACATATACCCGCATGTTGAAATTACACAGACAAAGCAAAGAGCAAGTGTGTGTTAATGCCTTCTGTCTGAGTAATACAGTGAATCACAGCCGTCACTCTAAGTGATGCTCGGTTTTGTTTTCTCTCTTTATGCACAGGTAAACAGGCAACACTGACATGCACGCAGGGAATAAAGATGCTGCTGCTCTGCAGCACGAGATCACAAAACCCCTCAGTGGGGAGTCACGGGGGACTGTTTGGTTTACAAGATAAATTTTTTTATTGTCTGAGGTCACAGACTTGTGGGTTTTTTTCTCCCTCTGCTCTCAGTCCCTCGTGACACCGGCAGAAATAAATCCAGTTGTTGTTTCGCTTTACTTCATAGCTTCTTCGCGTGATATTTCCTTCTTCTATCATCCGATTCTTCTCCAAGCTTGTTTCCTTTATGATTCAATTGACAGTTTAACTCATGCACTCATGCTTATCATACATCTCCCATGAGTCAGTGACTGCTGCTGCATCTGGAAACGTTTTAACTGGTTCTCTATTGTCATTTTGTGTCAGGACACCAGCATCAGGGATATTATAATTACAGTCCATTGTGTGTCCTCAGAATCCTGTTCACTCTGTGCTGCTTCCTGCTGTTTGAAAAACAGGAGGATATGGAAATTGTGTCAAGCCACAACTACAATTTGCTGTTATTTTGTTAAAGTGAAAACTGTTATTTGTGCATTTCATGCTTGTTTTTAAGTTTGACAACACACAGGGGTGCTACTGACATTTCTCATTTAAGTATAAGTGCCAAAACTTTTGAGGCAAAGCAATACCAGAATCACAAGAATTCAAACTTAACCTGCTGGCAGCAGGAAATAACAACATATACAAATGTCAGAAATCCTTCACAGACTCTTTCCATTCCTTTAACTTTGGCTCTCCAGCACACACAAGCACACACACACGCACACACACACACACACACACACACACACACAAGCACTTTGATTTTGTCTGTGCATTGTGTTTGTTTGAGGCTTTGTCACCTCAGTGTGACGTGCTGTACCTCTCAGCTTCTCACGTATTCTCTTTGATATCAATATGTCAACGTTGGTCCAACGTGCAACGCAGCAGCATGTTCAAAGACAAGTCAAACATCCTGTGCAGCTCTTTGGCAGCTAATGAGCAGAACATGAGCCAAGCATCATTTCAGTGTTTTGTATAATGTCTTCAGTTTGGGGAGAGAAAAAACGTGGTCAGTTAGTTCGTTCTTCTTTGTATCATTATCAATAACGTGTATATATTCTGATTAAGCAGGTCCATCATGTATTCCCGGTAGAGCACTTTGCTACACTGCAGTTCACTACAGTTTCCAAAACTACATTGGGAGGCAGAGCCTTCAACTATCAGGCTCTTCTGACCTGGAACCAGCTCCCAGTTTACTTCAGGAGACAGACATCCTCTACTTTTGAGTAGTAGCTACTTTCAGCTGCCCCATTATTCACAAAAGATCACCACAGCAGGTAGCGCTACATGTTTGGGGTAGAAGTAGAGCAGATCTTCTACTAATCGCAAGTTTGTTTGATCCCTGGTTGCTCTAGTATGCATGCCATACTAGTATCCTTGGGAAAGATAGTAAGTTGCTCGCCGATGCTTTTATTAGAGTGGGAATGTATGCAAATGGCAGACAGAAAGCACTTGAGCACATAAAAAAAGTACCTGCATGAATGTGTGGATGAGGCGCATTGTATAAAGTGCTTTGAGTGCTGACATAGAGTAGAAGAGCGCTATATAAGAAGCAGTCCATCTACCGTGTTTGATATGGTGGATGGATATAAAGTTACCCTTCTCGATGCAACCGCAAAGGGCTTTCTGTCTCCTCCCAGAACTGAACAAGCATCATTCACTTGTTAGACAAATGTGTAAACCCCATACATTTAAATGTCACGGTCCTGGGCCGGTGACCCATTGTTTTGAGTTTTGCATTATTATTGATCTTTGATTTCATCATAATTTATCACTGCTAGTCTCTTGGTTTCTGTTTCAGTATTTCTAGCTCCCTAGTTCTTTAGTATTTCCTGATTTCTAGTCTTTAGGTTTCATTTATGTGCCTCCCCTGTGCTCCGTGTTATGTCTGCTCTGTGCCTTCCTGTCCCACGTTTCAGGTCTCTGTGTTCTCTGTGTCTTCTTTGTCATCCTTGTCTCTGTGTTCATGTGTTTCCTGTTTTACTTTGAAAGTCCTATGTCAATGTATTCTGTCTTGCTTCCTCCTGTCTCGTCGCGTCTAATTAGGTTCAGCTGTGTCTCCCTCCTGTTGTGCATTTCCCTCGTTACCTTGTGTGTATTTATAGTGTGTGCTTCCCTCTGGCCCTTGTCGGTCCAGCTGCATTTCCTCCGTCAGCTTTCCCTGTGTTTCCTGATTCCTCGTCCCTTGCTTCTGGTTTCCGTCCTCAGGTTATAGGTTTATGCTTAGTTTTCCCTGTTCCACCTGTTTGTAGTTTTTGTTCAGCCATCAATAAAGGCTCGTTTTTTTTGTTATCATCCACCCTCGTCTCCATTTGCCTGCACTTGGGTCCTCAATCACATTCCTTCCACGCCATCTGCTCCGCCAGACGTGACATTAAATGCACCATTACCTTTCTGTGTGTTCTAGTCCATAGGATTCACTTTGTCCTGTTCTCTTTCTGCTCCGTCCTTGATCATGTCAGTTAACATACAACAATAACTAACTGTGAAATTTTAGATTCACCTTGTGTGTCTAGACAGAGGTTAAAGCCCTATGCCATGTTTGGAACTGTCTTTGGTTAGGGCCTTGGTCCCCATTATACTGGCCTAAGTCCAGTTCTTCTGCACTCCTACTGATGTATGCAAAGTCTTCTCATCATCATCAGATCACCGAAGTGTCAATTTTTCCACACAGTTGAACATCTGTAACATTTTATTTGCACAGTGTTGATTTATTATGGCAGATAAATGTGTATTTTGGAGTATACAAGCTCTAGATTTGCTGTCTGTGGCTGGAAAGTGATGCATTTTGCATCAACCAGCAATAATTGTTTTGCCTTAGCAAGGAGTCCAAAACAGCTAAGACTGTGGTGCCATGGTATCTAAACTGTGCCTAACCACTTAGCTGAAGTTTCTGATGCTCCGTGTAAAAATCAAACTCGGTGATTATAGGAAGGACGACAGTGTAAAGAGAAATAAATATTAATATTGTTGTGTTGAAATTTTAATGTATTGTTATTAACAAGAATAAGAAAATGAGCAAAACTTGTGTCCTTCTCTTTTTTTTTCTTTTTACACTTGTATTTAGCCATCAATTTCTATAACTCATGACAGCACACATCCGAAACTGACAGTGATCAATGCATTTTATGACAACTGAACAGGTTTGTGGCTTTGGTGAGTCGAAGGCAAAGACATAAAATCCAACTTTAGAAAAAAAAAAATCCTTAAAAACTTAATCTGGTTGTAGTCGGTGTATTTCTGCCGGTCATGACGTTTTGTCCATTTACTTTTAAATTCGGGTAGATTCTAGTTTCAGTGGGAAAATAGCTGATTCCACACATTTCTCTATCTTCCATCTAAAATCGTAGGTGTCTCAGCACCAGGCAAAGATCTTTCTGCTCTGACGTTGACCTCCTGTCAACCTGAAACAATTTCACTGGTATTAGATTTAGTGAAGAGTTTCAGTGCTGTGGTGTCCAACTGGTTTCCTAGGCCTGCTACGATAAATTTCAGTGGGGAACAATGCATTGGAGATATTGAAGAGCTACCAGCTAAGAACCAGGATGAAAGCCAACTCCTATTTAAATGGAAAGTGAAATACAGCTATATACTTTATTAGATCCTACAAATCTCAGTGCTGCAGAGAAGCTGTGCTGATTGTGGATGAACCCCATCTCTCACTGGTTGCCGGAGCATTCTTCTTCTACACAAAGCTATCATGAAGCAACATAGTTCACAGGACAAAGTCTGCTGGGTATTTGCGGTTTAAACACTAGCTAGCTTTACTGCTGGAAAATATCAGAAATAATTGGCCATTAGTGTATCTGGGGTAAAAGAGCATAATGAAACGGTTTTTTCAGACAACAGTGTTGTTTGTCTGCATATGGTTGTACATATCTCTGTATCTGTGTTTGTGTGTATGTTTGAGGAAGTAGCATTAGAGAGTGACGTGCAATGTGATTACTACACAGTGGGTTACTGACATTAGGCATTAGGCTCTCCTGTGGTGGAGGCTGTGAAATTGGGCTCATTATGGTGTCTCAGTTGAGATCCAAGCCCGACTGGCTCGCCTTTGCATGGCTCCTGGTTATCGTCAGCTGGAGCAGACGGAGAATCAGCAGAACAAATCTCATTAAGGGAAAGGCGAACTTAGAATAGGAGCTAAGATCAAACTGTGAGCAGTAAATATTGACAAAGTAAGTAAGCAGCACGCCAAACAAAGTGACACTGATCACATTTGTTTGTGACCAGCAGTTTATCTCTGTTCATTTGCATTTAAATTTTACTTACTGAATCAGTGCACAGCAGGTCCATACTGTCGAGTACAAAGGGTTTCTTAAATTAAAAATATGCAAACTTTTAAATCGGAGTGCAGTTACAAACAATCAAGATGTAGACGGTGAAATTGCGGTAAAGAAATGAGATCTCTCAGAACTTGCAACTTTGATGCAAGACTGTCTGTGATCACAAGATTCGACAAGACCGGTACAGAAACCAAGGTGACGGCTGGCAAAAAGCACATCCTCCACCTTCTTGAATTCAAGTGCCATCGAGTGCAACATTAACTAATCCTGGAAGATTTGGAATCACGCTTCTTGGAAATTTGCACAATGACAACAGAAAGTGGAATAACACTGCTGATAATGTTCCTCATCACAAAAGGAGTTAGGAGAACCTAACTCATATGGATTGATAAATATATATTTGTATATCTTTAAATAGGTAAAAGCACCCTGGTCTCACCATGCGGTATTTTCACTCCTACACATTCCTCTTCTATTATCTCTCTTATTCATGCTTCTTTAACTTCAAACCTTCCTTATTTCAAATTCCTTCATCACACGCACACACACACAGTCACACACATACGGATACATCCAATTAAACATGGACTAATATTAATTCAAAAACTTATTTTTTCCCAAACCAGGTGAATAGCATAATGAACAACAAACCAGTTACTATTGCATCCGCTTAAGGGCTAAAATAATGACGCTTCATTCTTTTTTCACATTTTTTGGATTTACCTTCTGCTCTATGTCGTTCTGTAAAAGGCATTCGGAAGCGATTTAATACGGTTATCAACCGTATTAGGATGCTCAGTCTGTCTATCTTTATTTGCCATATTCAATGAACCACTTATTGCAGCTATCTGTCAAAACATAAACATTCCTTGAATCCAATCCCAGAACATAAACCATAAGATGCAGATGATTTATTACTTTACCTGCAGGATCTATCGTTGCCTCTGCCTGCAGCCACCAACCTCATGAACGCTTTTACCACCACCTCAGGTTACACTATTAATTGGTTAAAGTTCATTGTTCTCCCTGTGTCTCCTGATCGTTGGGATGCAGCTAAAATTACACCATCCTTTTCTCTTCTGTTCTCCACATGCTGGCAATATCAGATATCTACAAGTCCTCGTCTCCTCGAGTCAATCAATCTTAATTTCAGTCGACTTCTCAAAGCTATAGAATAACCTGAAGACTTTCAGCACTGAATAAACCTACCAATATTCGCCATAGGAAGAATTCCTACAGTTAAAATGACTGTATTATCTATAATTCACTATCTCTTTTCCACAATAACTAGCCTTCACATTCCTGGTTATAATCTTTTAGACTCTATTTAGAATTATTAGACTTTTATTTTGAAGTTCTATTAGAAAAACAAAACACCTCATATCAAATGAAGCTCAAAGCACCAGAGGCTTGGAAACTTTCTATATTATTTCATCTCCCGTCAACTTTGATTTCATAAACCCTAATCAGTTTCATGAGCTCTGGATAGATTTAGAACAAATGTTAACCAACTCAGTATCAAAGAGTTAACTCTCCATAACATGTTCCATTATACACCACCCATGTTTCAAAAACCTAATCATAGCTACAACTATGACAGCCTGGTGGAATTTTCACCACATCACTAACTGCCACTGACTGTTTTGTCAGTCTGTGTAATTTCCTCCATCTAAATTCAGAAGCTGAGGTTATTCAGGTTACTCAGGCCATGGTTTCTAAACAGATGCTTACTTTGGTCTTTTGTAACATTGTGAGGAATCACACAATACTCTGTGTCCATCAGTGCACTTAATAAATAAATATGTAGAACTGCTTTTTTGCATTTGTACAACATCTCGAAATCAGATACACCCTGTGTCAAAGTGATGCTGAAAAACAAATTCATGCATTTATTACTTATAGGCTGGACTACAGTAATGTATTATCAGCCAGTTGTTATAAACGCTCCCTGAAAAGCCTTCAGTTGATCCAGAATCCTGCAGCAGGATCACTGACAGGGACTAGAATGAGGAGGCGTATTGGCTTCTCTTCACTGACTCGCTGTTAAATTCAAACTTGAATCAAAATCCTTCTCCTCACATACAAGCTCTTGATTAATCACGCCCGATTGTATCTTAAGACCTCATAGTGCCACCCCAACAGAGCACAGGGTTTTAAAAGTAGAATGGGAGGCAAAACTTCCATCTTTCAGACTCCTTTTCTGTGGAACCACCTCAAGTTGCAGTATGCTGCCGTAACAGCAGAGGGAGATATTTTATTTCAAGCCAACATTAATAAATAGACATTATTAACACATTTGCATGTATGTACATATTAGCACCCTAGCTTAATTGTTTCTGACTATTAAGGACCCTGGAATGTACTTAATACATTTTTATTTATTTTTAATAAATATCCCCCCCTGCTGGTAATGCAGCTTCTGCATGCGTGTCCATTTCACGCTTTGCCTGGGAAATCAGCATGTCTATTACACATTTTTCCGTAATACTGGGTGGAGAGACGTACTTCCTTTCTACTGTTAAGATTAGGCTTAAAACTCTACTCTTCCTTGCATACATATGGATACCAATATTCTTATTGTTGGTAGTGATGATGTTGAGATCGTAACGATAATACAGGCATAATAACTTTAATAATAACTGTATCATTATTATTATTATTATATTATTAGTAGCAGTAGTAGTAGTATGTGTAGTGGTAGTAGTATTGATATATTGCATTTTACACCATGTATACAGTTTATGTAGTAGAAATGCTTAGTTATATGACTATGAAGAAAACCTTGTAGAAATATGAGTGGTATTGAGTTTAACTGCTTTACGTCCCACTTCATCACTGCTGCAATAAAACAGAGTTCACAGCTCTCACTAAGTGGACAGTCAAAAGTGAGCTCTGACCTCAGGCCGTGTCTCACATGGCTCGGCTGTTACTTCCAGCAGATCGTCTGATTTCAGTGAAAATGTCCTTCTGTAAGCTGCTAGACTATATTTCTAAGCTTTTATCAGCAGAGACAGTAAAACTATTTAAAAATAATACGTGCCTCCATCCATCCATCCATTCTCTTCCGCGTATCCAATGAAAAGGTCGCGTGGGAGGTTGGAGCCAGGACAGGACAGGTTGCCAGTCTGTGTAACACATAGAGACAGACAACCATTTGCACTCACATTCATACCTATGGCCAGTTTAGAATCACCAGTTAACCTACCCCCAGTACCTACCATACCTGCCTCCTTAACACAAATACTCGTTAATCACCAAATCGCATGGCAGCAACTCAGTGCATTTAGGCATGTAGATATGGTCAAGACAACCTGGTAACTCTCAAACTAAGCATCAGAATTGAGCAGAAAGATGATTTAAGTGACTTGGAATGTGGCACCATTGTGGGTGCCAGATGGGCTGATCCGAGTATTTCATAAACTGCTGATCTGCTGGGATTTTTACTGGGAGAATAGCCAGACTGCTTAGAACTGATACAAAGGCAACAGTAACTCAAATAACCACTCATTATAACCATGGCACGCAGAGAGCATCTCTGAATTCGCAACACAAACCTTGAAGGAGATGAGCTACTGTAGCAGAACACCAACCAAGTCAGCTAAGAACAGGAAACCAAGTCTACATTTTGGAGCAGCTCACAAACACTGGGCAACAAAATACTGTAAAAACATTGTTCAGTCTAATAAGTCTTGATTTGTGTTGGGACATTCAGATGATAGGGTCAGAAGTTTACATAAAAGCATGAAAATACCTATCCATCCTGCCTTGTATCAACAGTTTAGTGTGTGAGGAATATTTTCTTGGCACAGTTTTGGCACTTTAATAGCAATTGAGCATTAAATTCCACAGCTTTTATGACCACAGTGTACCCATCTTCTGATGGCTGCTTCCAGCAGGATAATGCACGATGTCACAAATCTCAAATCATAAAGATGGTTCTTGCACACATCTCTGTACTAGGATGGCCTACACAGTCATCTGATCTCTGGCCATAGAGCAGATTTGGAATATCTGCATTAAGGATGTTCTGAATGCAAATGGGAGTCAAATCTGGCACTAGCCAGGCATTCCTAATAAAGTGTCCAGTTGTTTTATATTTACAGATTGGGTCTCTGTTACCATTTCACCATGTTTGACCTTTTTTTAGAGTCAGGTTTTTGTGAAATAAAGAAAATATCATAAGAATCAATGGCTGGAGAAGGGAAAACCATTCACATGTTTATTGATTTAATATGCCGCAGCACTCACATCCAAATTAGCCTCTACACTTTGGTCTCAAAACCCCACAAAAAGATGCCAGATATGCCTAAATTTGTACTCGTATGGCATTAAACATTTCACTGATCAGTCGGCATAAGTTTAACATTTCAAAGAATAGACAACATTTGGGAGAAAAGCACTTATTCTTTAGGTCTTCTTTCTGCCAGTCAAATTTCCAACATCTAATTAAATCTAATTGCACGCTGGCAGCAGTACAGCTTTATGGCTGTTGATAATTGGTCCCACATTAGAAACCATAATTACCAGTGCGGCCGCATCATCATCATCATCATCGTCCGTTCCTTTTTTTAGCAGCAGAAATATTCAGTTCCAGCTCTTTCTGTGGCCTCTGTGCATGCAGGTGTGCGCTCACGTTTGCATGCTCGGGCACTCGTGTGTACCAAGATGCTTTATTGTAAACAAATTCGGATTAAAAAGGAAGACGTATGCACGTGGCTCCTGTTCAAGGAATGCTATTCGTGCATCCCATTAGCATGATGTAAAAGTGCTTGAATAAGTTGAGCAGCGTCAACACAGTACTTTACTTTGAGTAACAATAGCTGACATCTTTCATGAATGAACAACTTCACACCGCTGGACATGTTATCTTGAATGTATGCCACCTCTATCTATAAATAACATTCAGATGACAATAGCGATAGGAAGAATGGGCAACGGAATGCAGGCATTGTGCACTTTGTCACTGTGTGAAGACTCCTCTGCCTGCAGTCGGTGATAAGGTGAACAGTAAAGTGCACATTTATGTCTGCACACATTTCCCTGCAAAAATTGTGCGTACTTGTTGTCTACATCAGGAGGGCGTTAAAGTACATACATGCATTTTTAAAGAAATGCATATGGATCCTTTCTGCAAATACACCAAAGATCTGTCTTTATCAGCCTGCTTGTTTTTCCTTTTATGTTGTCTTACCCAAACAACTCTTGAGTCAAAGAGAGAGTCACACAGGACTGATCTTCTACTTTTTATTATCTTTATTTTTCCCACTGCAGCTACAGTTCAGGTTTAAGTGAACTGAATGGGAAGACCTGAAAATAAACAGCACTTCAGGGCCTCAGGACCCGTCACAGGATATACACTAAACTAGGAGTAAGGAGCGGGGACAGGGGCTCAAAGGTAAACATTGACTACAATGTGAAATATCACTTTTCTAGGCTGTCTAGTCACTCAAAGTCAAAGCATCTTTATTTATCTAATGTATGCACATTCACTGACCAGTGGATGCATGTGGTTTTGGATTTAGGATCTTGCCCAAGCTCACTTTAATATGCAGACTGGAGGATCTCTGAAGGAGCCAGAGATTAGGGTATTGTACACAAAAGCTGATTTTGGAGGGTCCAGAGGGAAGCCCTGATTGTTTTTTGTATGTAATGAATAACAGATCTCCATAACATTAACTGGCCAAAATCAGTCTTATACTTCTATCACATGAAAATGGTTCACGTTTGCAAAGTTCTTTTTCAATGAGGAATGTGTACGTTGAATTAAGTTTTCCTTTCTTTTTTTTAACTATATAAAGCTTATTACAGTGTAATTACAGTATTTGTTTGTTTTTTTTAAACAGAAGACCCTTTTGCATGTTGCATAAGTTATCTAAGGGTAAGTTATGCACACCTTTGATGTAATAATTCTTGCAAATGACTTGCTATTTGCAAGTCATTTGCAAGCCACAATTTAAAAAAACAACAACACACAATTAAAAATCACATAATTTAGGATATAGAGTGACGTGCAGAGTCGTTTAACGAGTATTATCGCAGGAGACACAAATCCCCTGGAGCTTGTGTCAGGAAGGACATCTGGTGTAAAAATTTGCCAAATCAAATATGCAGATATGCCCACTTTGGTGACGCCTTGGGACTTGGGATGATATGATACAGCCTTAGTGCAGATATGAATGGAAATATACTGCTAAGGCAAAAACAGAGCTTTAAAGTCAATATTTAGTATGACTGTCTTTATTCTTCAACACAGCCTGCGCTCTCTTGAGCAAGCTTTCTAATTTTGTTAAGTAGCCTTTAGGAATAGTTCTCCAGGCTTCTTGAAGGACAATCCAAAGCTCTTCTTTGGATTCTGGCTGCATTTTATTCTGTTCTTTGTCGAGATAATCCCACACTCCTTAAGTAACGTTGATCAGGTACAAGGACTGGACTGAAAAATGAGTGAAAAATGAGCAAAAGACAAAGAAAAACTTTAAAAGACCTTCAGAAATCCTGAGGAATGCTAGCTCAAGACCAATAAAAAAAATACAAGAGAGTCTGGTTCCTTGGACGCAAAATATAAAAATGATGAGGGATGGCTTAAAATCTTTCCACAGTACTGTATAATAGCGCTCCATATTCCATGGCAGTGATGTGTACCGTCAGAAAGACTTCTTGATGTGCCCTCAAGGGTAGTGAATTTCAGATATGTTAACACAACTATCAGTCATTTAGAACAGGGTCATGATTATTCTTACTTAAGAATAATTAGTAATTATTTTCTTAATTAATGAAATATCGGAAAACATTTTTAAAAACTGTCAAAAAGAAACAAAAACAAAACGAAGAAACAAAGTATTGACTCCTCATATTTAGAAGGTAGAACCAGAGGATGTTTGGAATTATTGGCACCCGCACTGATTCCAACTCTGATTTAAATACATGAATAAAAATAAGGCACAATTTGCATCAATCTGCTTGCGAAACTTAATAAATCTGTGATTCATCTTTGTCGCTGTACAGCTGATCAAAGTTGAATCCAGGGAAAATTGTTGCTTATGACAAACACAAATCATCAAGCTGTCTGTGTCTTCATCAGTTTGTGCAGATGCAGAACAAGGCTACTATACAAAGTCAGTCACGTGTCACACGTGTGTTGTTTTTCCCAAAAGCAGCACCTTTTCATAATCTCAGTTTGGTCAGTAAACGTTAACTCCCACTGAACGTGCACTGCCAGACCTCCACCTTTTCTAGAGCACTTCTGGAGTTCCCATTAACATCAGTGCCTGTCAGTTGTGTATTGTGTTTATTGGATTCATTATGCAGCTGCAGTGCAGTGTCTGGGACAAATGTCCAAATTAGATTTTATCCCAGCAGCTTCTGTACATTATGAACTCTTAACAACAGTCACGCAGCTTGCTCCTGCTTGAGGGGAAAAGCACTTTCTGGAAATCAATAAAACTTAAGAGTTCAAAGGTCAGAACGATCTTTAAACTCCATTTAAGGATTCCAGTGGTTTTGTCACAGTGAGAAGCAGCTATTCCATGTCTGGCATTTCGTGGTACTTTCGTGGCTCAGCTTTGCGTTTTGCGAAAACACTGAAAAGCAAATCAGATGCTGTAATGTGGTGATTAGCTACTGCCACTGAACACAGTACTCAGTTTGACCTGAACTTGGGTAACTTGGGGAAATAAATGACTCATCAGCTTTTTTCATTGATTTGTTACAGTCTGATGACCGAGGCAGAAAATAAGCTCATTGCTCAGCAGTGTTGGGCAAGTTACTTTGAAAAAGTAATTAGTTATAGTTACTAGTTACTTCTTCAAAAAAGTAACTGAGTTAGTAACTGAGTTACAATATTATAAAAGTAACTAATTACTAGGAAGAGTAACTATTGCGTTACTTTAAAACACTGTGTAACCTCTGGGCTCCAGGGTATAATCGGCCGTTTCTGACTACTTTTGATTTGACCTCTACATTTCACCTTTACAAACGGTTTACCTCGCCTTGTTTGGTATCATTCTTTTCAGCACAACCTCACATGTCTGAATTTACTGTTATTTCTTCATTTTGACACACTGTATTTGATCTAGAATCAGACAAAAAACATAAAATCTGAGAAGAAAAAAGTTGTTTTTTACTGTAACGACCACGAACATGTTTAACGAATCATGTTCATAACTTGAATGCAAATATAAATTGTACATTTTAAAAACCTATGCACAGGTTTTGCAA
>VVHJ01048163.1:0-12146 GCA_015107715.1 Tylochromis polylepis | reverse complement strand
ATATATTTAGGGCTGGATCAGGTAACCCCGAATCCTCCCTTAGTTATGCTGCAATAGACGTAGGCTGCCGGGGGATTCCCATGATGCATTGAGTTTTTCTTTTCCAGTCACCTTTCTCACTCACTATGTGTTAATAGACCTCTCTGCATTGAATCATATCTGTTATTAATCTCTGTCTCTCTTCCACAGCACGTCTTTATCCTGTTCTCCTTCTCTCACCCCAACCGGTCGCAGCAGATGGCCGCCCCTCCCTGAGCCTGGTTCTGCCAGAGGTTTCTTCCTGTTAAAAGGGAGTTTTTCCTTCCCACTGTCGCCAAAGTGCTTGCTCATAGGGGGTCATATGATTGTTGGGTTTTTCTCTGTATCTATTATTGTACGATCTACTGTACAAATATAAAGCACCTTGAGGTGACTATTGTTGTGATTTGGCGCTATATAAATAAAATTGAATTGAATTGAATTATGTTTCTGTTATTGATTCTGTTGTTGAAGGCAGACAGTGTTTAGCCATTCATCTTAAATGTTTTGAGAATGGTGAAAGTTACCAAAGATTTCTAATTTCTTAGATGTCTGATTTCTAATTGTGCGTGAATTATATTGTTAAAGAATGCCGTTCACATTATGTTATTATGGATATGTGTGCCAAAGTGATGAGAACAAACAGAAATAATAGCATATGTTCTCTGCTTCAAACTGTTTTATAAACAATTAATAAATAGAAATAATGTTATATAAAACTTTCAAATCAAAAAGTCACATTTTTGTTTCCCAGCATTGTACCCATGAGGTTTTAGTGTCCTTTTCTTATGTTGCTGCTATTTGCTGCCGCAACAAAAAATGCCAAGTTTCACAGACAGGTCAACAAAATCTAATTTACTCTACCTGAATTTAATATACCTGGTAGCTGAATTTCTGGCTGGAGAGGCCAAATTCTCCTCCATTCACTCTCACAGACACATGGCCCATCTTTAATCTGCTGGCTTTGGTCACGCACACAATTCTGGAAGACAGACAGACAATACTCTTTAGGATAGTTGCTCTTCAGAAAACTAAGTCATGGATATGCCCAGACAGCGTTTATGTAGTTTTCAGCATTGAGAAGTCTGATCATTACAAAAAGATTCTATGAAAAACAACAGCAGTGCATGTATACCTAGAGGAGACCTCATATAGGCTGGAAATCACTGTGCAGGGCACCTCAGCTACTAACACAGAGTGGAGGATGTCTTCAGCCTTCTGACCCAGGTTGGAGCCTGAGATGGTCACCATGGTGCCTCCTTCCAACAGGCCAGAGAGTGGCTGAACCTGATTGGAGGCAGGAAAAAAAATCCAATAAACCTTTCCAGTTTCTGACTGATGCAAAAGCATTTACAAAAGAAAGAACAGAGGTCTAACCAAGTAATTAAATTCTAACTATTTGATGCCATTTCAGTTAGGAGAAAAACGATCACAATTACAAGAACGTTATCTCGACCCCAGCTATGTCCCAATGGGATTGTTTTGAGAGGGACATTTTACTACAATAAATTCAAAGCAAGTGATGAAGGTGACAATAGGAAGTTATGTGTTCACATTTGTGTTAAAACTATTTTTAAATTCAGTGTAACTTACACTTTCTGAGGACATTATCATCACTGATGTTTAACACAAAGAAATACTGATCAACCAAAAACTTTTTCAGAGCTGGACTACCAGTATGATTTCCCTCAGAATCTTAAAAGTAAGTGAGTGATAGCTGTGTCAAGACAATATCTTCTATTGTCTCAAACCAAAAAGTATATCAACATAGCATGAAAATAAGGGCTCCAATTGTGATTCTTTTGTAATGGTGTGTAAGCAGTTCAAATACAAATCTCACTGCACTGTATTATTTCCCAAACTCTGAAGCTCTAGAGATCACAGGTGAATACTCACAGAGTGTATGACGGGAGCAGGGCATGTCTGTTGCACAGGTTCACTGCAGGAGTTCGAAAACAGGCAGCTGGCCTGGGGACCACCACACCATACACAGGCGTATTTTGGGTCTGCTGTGTGGCAACGGCTGCAGTCAGATCGACCCACAGAGCAGTTGTACAGAGTCACTGAAGGCACAGTAGACATAGAAAAGCAGCAGACAGTTAACATGCGTTCATAATGGAAACTTTGTTTAACAGAAATATGTTTAAAGCAAAACAAACAAACTTAATATGACCTTACCATAGAGATCACGGGAAGTGTCTACATGGAAGGTGTCCCTCCTCTTCACATACACCAAGGCATTATATTCTTGCACTGGAGCTGAGTATGTGTACTGGGCAAAAGAAAACGGTTCAATTTTTTTAAGGTAACATTAAAACAAATTAATCATTATCAATTACACTCCGGACAAGCACTGTTTTTATGAACATGGGTACCCTTTGAGCAGAAGATCAAGGCTGGGCCTTAATCCATAGAGCCTGGCTGGGCACAGCCCAAAAAAGGGACATGGGCCCACCCTCCTGTAGGCCCACCACCCGCAGGAGGTGCCATAGGGGTCAGGTGCAATGTGTGCTGGGCGGTGGCCAGGGGCGGAGTCCCTGGCAGACATATCCCCGGCTACCGAGATTTGCAACTGGGACACGGAATGCCACCTCTCTCGTGGGGAGGGAGCCTTAGTTAGTGTGTGAGGTTGAGAGGTACCGGCTAGATATAGTCGGGCTCACCTCAACGCACAGCTTGGGCTCTGGAACCAGTCTCCTGCAGACGGGCTGGACTCTGTCTCAGTCTGGAGTTGCTCTTGGTGAGAGACAGTGGGCTGGGATGGATATCTTAGTATCCCCCTTGGCTTGCTGGGTGTACGTTGTTGTTTTTTTTCCCAGTGTATGTGAGGATTTGTTCCCTGCACCTTCGGGTCGGGAAACGGGTCCTGACTGTTGTCTTTGCTTATGTGCCAAACAACAGTTCAGAGTGTCCGGCCTTCTTGGAGTCCCTGGGCAGGGTGCTTGAGGGTGCTCCACCTAGGGTCATCCTACTGGGAGACTTCAATGCTCATGTAGGCAATGACAGTGACACCTGGAGGGGCGTGATTGGGAGGAACAGCCTGCCAGATCTTAACCTGAGCAGTTTTCTGTTACTGGACTTCTGTGCAAACCACAGTTTGTCCATAACAAACACCATCTTCCCACACAAGTGCACATGGCACCAGGACACTCTAGGCCGCAGGTCGATGATCGATTTTGTAATTATATTATCAGATCTGCGGCTGTATGTTCTGGACATTTGAGTGAAGAGAGGGGCTGAGCTGTCAACTGATCACCACCCGGTGGTGGGTTGGATCAGGTGGGGGGAGAGGATGCTGGACAGACCTGGCACACCTAAACATATAGTGAGTGTGTGCTGGAGATGCCCGGCAGAAGCCCCGGTCCACGAGATCTTCAACTCCGACCTCCAGCAGAGCTTCAACAGCATTCTGAGGGAGACTGGGGACATCAAGCCCGAATGGACCATGTTCAGCATCTTCATTGCTGAAACTGCTGCACTGAGCTGCGGCTGCAAGGTGGTTGGTGCCTGTCGTGATTGTAAACCCCGATTCAGATGGCGGACACCAGAGGTGAAGGGAACCCTCAGGCTGAAGGAGTCCTATCAGGCTTGGTCAGCCTGTGGGACTTCGAAGGCAGCAAATAGGTCCCTCGGAGCGTCCCTGTGGGAGGTGCTTCAGGAGTATGGGGTGTCTGGCACGTTGCTACAGGCCATTCGGTCCGCATAGCCAGCAATATTGGACTCAATTCTGGTGGTGTTGGACTCTGCCAGGGCTGCCCTTTGTCACCGATTCTGTTCATAATTTTTATTTTTATGGACAGAATTTCTAGACATAGCCAAGTGGCAGAAGGCTTCCACTTGGGTGGTCTCAGATTCTCATCTCTGGTTTTCACAGATGATGTGTTTCTATTGGTTCTGTGGGAGATCGACAGACGAATTGGTGCTGCGGCTCCAGTGATGTGAATGCTGCACTGGTCCGTCATGGTGAAGAGAGAGCTGAGCGTAAAAGTGAAGCTCTCAATTTACCCGTCAATCCACATCCCTAGTATCACCTATGGTCACAAGCTTTGGGTAGTGACCAAAAGAACGAGATCACGGCTACAAGCAGTGGAAATGAGCTTTCTCAGAAGGGTGGCTGACCTCTCCCTTAGAGATGGGGTAAGGAGTTTAGTTCGGGCATCTGACAAGGATGGCTGCTGGGCGCCTCCTTGGTGAGGGCTTCTCTGCTTAGGCTACTGCCCCTGTGACCCAGCCCCGGATAAGCCGAAGAAAATGGATGGATGCATGGATGGAGGTACAATTTGATACATTAAGGGTTTTTTGTATACCATCACCAGTACACCATTACATTTGTTTTTTATTTAAAAAACCCCCCCCAAAAACCAAACATTTTTCCTTTTAAATTTTGATTCTTAATCTAGACTGTAGTACTGGAGAAATACAAATACAAATATTTCTTTTGCCTTTATTTTTCATTACAGTCTGTTTTACAAATACACAATATTGTTGCAGTTTTACATTCAGGAGGTCCGTGTTTAAAGCAGCCTCCTGCAGGTACTAGTCCCTTCATAAAATTGCACAATATCAGACCTGGTGTAGCTGACATGTGATGTCAAAGCTTGATGGGTTCATGTCATCTGGCTCCACGTAGGCATCTACCACCACCGTCTGCCCTTCAATAACCAACACACACTCGTAATCCAGCTCTGCATCCTGAATACACAAACACTGCATTAAAGAGTACACTGGGCAGGCAGCTAACAGGCTTATTGTCGTTATGTGCTGTACCTGATAGAGATGGAGGTTATGTGCCAGTAAAGTGATCTTTCTCTCTACTCTGACAGGGAGCAGTGACGAACCCTGGACCTTCTCAACACACGGACAAGCTGAGGAACCCCAGCTGACATAGGAGCCCTCATCCCCCTGTAGGACAGCAGATTCACATACATATTTTTACGTGTTTATGTTTATATGTTTATATTCACATACACGCAACATTTACAGTAAGGTGGATTCAACAAACCATTTACTATATTCATTCCTGCTTGGGGTCAATTTTTACTTTCCAACAAGGGATTGCAATTCATTTCAGTCCTACACAATGGGGGGAGATGTAGGGAATCATGGGGGGAGGTCAGATGGGGGTGTGCTCAAGGTGGTGGAGATTTTTGTATAGAGATAATGCAATGAAAGAGTTAGAGAGAATCTGGAAAAAACGAAACATGAAGACATTTAGACAAAAGAACAACTGCTGCAACTCAGAAGCAGCTGGGTTTCTTGAAGCCAGTCTATGCAGTGAAAGGATTCAGATTCCAGGTGTGAGATAGTAGAGGAAATGCAGGGAAAGAATGAGAGATTAGGGAATCAGTTGTGAGCTTTGTTCCTATAGTAGGACTCCAGTCAAAAGCTGGAAGCACAGGGAGGGTGCTCAGCCTTTCCAAGAAAAAGAAGAAGTAGTAGTAGTAGCAGGAGAAGGAGTGAGGCGGCTGAACTCACCGGGAGGAAGCCATCAGCTGAATCATACTGGTAGTCCAGCTCTGAATCAGTATTCAGCAACTCGGGGGGGTAGGACTGGGGCATGCGGTCAACCTCCCCATCACCCGAGAGCACGGTGGCAGCTGAAAATGTCGCTGTGTCATTTTCTGCCTGGACAGCACCCTCAGTGTGGTTGTCTGTTTCCTTTAGCCAGAGGGGCACCTCAGAATCAGCAGCTGGGCTTCCTGCCTCAGTGTGCAAGTCTTGCAGTGGTACCAGCGTGGGTGTCTGGGTCAGGTCCAAGTAAAGGGAAGGCTCAGAATCAGCTGGTTCACCCATATGGAAAAGTGTGGGCAGGGGAAAGCCAGGTATGACCATGGTGGGAGACTCTGCCAGGGTCAGTGCTTCTTTGGCTCCCTGTCGTTTGCTGGGGGGTAAGGCCGTCACCACCTCCGGTGGCGAGGGGTCTGGGATCATCAGAGGCATGACAGGGTCCAGATCCCCACTAAGACCATCAGCCATGGTGACGGGCATCAGCTCTGCCGTGGCAATCATGACACTCTGTGTAGCTACAGCGTCTTCCAAGTCACTGTGTGTGACAGTCTCGGAGGCTTCACTCTCTTCTTCTTTTCTCGTGGTGACCTCAAGGCCTGGAGATGTGCTGGGTGGTAGAGTGGGAGGCTGAGGGGGCAGGGTAGTGCCCGGGTGGGTTGGCTCATGGCTGGTACTTGTGTGCGAAAGAGTAGGGGTTGTTAACTCCTTAGTGGTAGCTATGGTGATGGGGGCTGCAGTTGTTGTCGTCATCGTGGCAGTAGTTGGTGTGGTAGGAGGAGTTGTGGGGGTAGCTGTTGTGGTAGTGGTTGCTGTGATGACTGTTATAGTTTTGGTTGTAGGAGGAGAGGAGGTAGGTAGTTTAAACTGGGGAAGGAGGAGGAGGAAAAGACATGAGGAGAGGGTGAGGCAGAAGAAAAAAATAAAACAAAAAGTAAAATCAAGGAAAAAGAAAACAGATCATGTGATCTGCTGCTAATGTGGCTCATGACTCCTGAAAAACAGTGATTTTTGTTAGCAGCACTGATGTGTAACAACCAAACACAGCCATGTTAAAATGCCTCTGGGCAACTGTTTTGAAGTGTTATAGAAAACAATTCCTTTCAGTCTGTTTTACTGCCCACAACCTCTAAAAAGTGGCACCACATTAAACAAGAACCCACTTGTGCAAAGTGTAACGACAATGTACACCTTTGGCTTATGGGTGGTGAACTGACTGATGAATGCAAATGAAGCTCCGGTTTAAATTGGTGATCAGGTAGTGCTTTTCCTAAATTGCCTGCATGTGACATCATGCTGTAGCTTACATGTTGGTTGTAGATGATCACTCCCTCCTCGCAGGTGGGCTTGTGGGTACATGCATGCTGGTGGACGCACCAGTTACAGCCCCATCGGCTTAAAACACAACCACGGCATCTGCACACAGACAGGATAGAATTTGCACTGCAACCGAACGTACAAGCCTCTGTTCAAGATGAGAGGTAAACAGTAATTCAGGATTAGGAGCTATGAAAAGAACAGCTCTAATAGAAGCAGTGTGGACCGCAGACCTAACTGTTGAAAGTCCTACAGATTAATCAGCATGTTTAAATACAAGCACTAATCGGAAATTTTAGCAAATACAGTGTGTACATGTAATTTATGACAACACAGGTTATTATTAACTTTTAAATACACTGGAAGTGTTATTTGGGATTTTCACAGCACTACAATCATTATAAGCCTTGTGGAAGAAGAGGTCATATTTAGTGAAATAGCATGTACATGCTACTTAAATTCTGGAAATGTATTTAAGTTTTAAAGATTCTAAATTTCTTTTATGTACAAACTTAAACCCAGTTTAGTAGGCATTACAATCTCTGACTGTCATATTCTATTGTTTTTTGGTTTCCTGTGAAGCCATTCACTACTTATGTCTTTCATTCTGTATGCTGCTCATAATGCCAGATGCATTAGTGATATCTAATTGTTGTAGTTACTCTGTTGTTCTGACTGGTCATTTCTAACTGCATGACTCAATAATTTCAATAAAACCTGCCCAGAAATGGTGCTAGACCAGGAAGCCTTACTTGGCAGTTTGGATGCAGAGAACAAACATGCTCAAATCTCTTGAACAGTTCACATTCATCAGAATGAAACAAATCAAGTCTATTTTAGACAGTTTACTGACAAACTCAGAATGCTCAAAGCAGAGCAGAAAAAAAAAGATATTTTGGAACAAGAAGTTTGTGTATGAAGCCTGAAGTCTTCAAAGAATAGCTTTCTAGTTTGTTCTTGCTGAACAAACCCAGTCAGTGTGGAACGGTAGTTACAGTACAGTCCAGGATCAAGCAGAATGTAGAGTCAAGTGCTTGCTTTCATGGAAATACAAAGGAAGTTGAGATATACTGATATGAAAGGACTTTAACACAGAAGAGATTCTAAAATACAAGGTCACAGGTTTGAACAGGAGAATTAAAAAGAGGACAGTGAGTGGGCAGAAATACAGACACAGACATAATGATGAAGGGCGCAAGGTGAATTGATGGAGGGACAAAGAGTGACCTGGTTACTAAACAGAAAAGTACAGACTCTGATGGAGAGTGAGACTTGATTAAAGGGTCTGCAGCGAACAGCAAAGATCAGGAGGAGACAGACAGAGAGCACAGCTGATAAATCATTGGTGATAACTCACGGCTGGCTGCCAGACAGCTGCTTAACGGCTGCGCAGTCGTAGAAGGTGAAATCCCTTGCTGTGACCGTGACGTTGCCAAAACGTAGAGACAAGGTGACTGTGACAAAATCTGACAAGAAAACACAGATAGGAACACAGCCTGATGAAAGAGAACATCACAAGTTTCTGCTCAGAGCACAGAGCTGAGGGAGCAGACTAAGAAAAATATTTGGTCAGGCTTACCTGATCCTGATCTGATCCACCGAATCTCGAGAATGAGCTACACAAGTTGAGGGAACATGGGATCCAGAACATAAAGGCCTAATGAAACCCATGTGCACCCTCCATCCTCAGCTTAGAAAGAGGAGACAAACACAGCAGCTTCCCTACAAATGTTCAGTTTGATGGATGTTTAAAATGGGCAGTTTGGGGAGCAGTTGTATAATACATCCATCTCCTCATAAAGAGCAGAAACTATGATCAAAAGGACTAAAAATCCTGACCTGAGTCGCTTCCTTAAACTAGTACAGAGTCTGTTTGGGAAACTAGAAAAAAAACCCAAAACAGTTTATTTCACCATTCGTTTAATGAATGGTGACACACATGTACTCACTAAATCCATGTGTGAGATGTGTGTTCAAAAGGTGGCTGAGCAGAACAGGCAGGCTGTGGATTGCAGCTTTCTTTAGAACTTCTCATCCAAACTACATACAGTAAGTGAGGGACTGAACTTATTTGGTTTAGTTATTTGGAAATGAAAGGCAAAAACAAAATTAATTAACTAAACCAGAAACAAAAAAATAGACCATCTGAGTGACAGTAAATTAAGCAACAGTCACAGACAGAACTTTCTGTAGCCTTTAAGGGCCTGTTTGAGGGAGACTTGGCTGTAGGGTTGCAGATTTTAATCTTTGTTAGGATAAGGTTTGGTACTTGTTGTGATGGGGACACAGCAACTTTTAGCCAAACTGAGAACTGATCATCAAAAAAATGTCAAACTCTGCACTGTGCTTGTCATGTTTGAAGTGGCTCAGATAAACAGCTGTGGAGAGAGACCAAGAATGGACATACAGAGATTTCTTTGATCATTAATAACAACACCGCCACTGACTCCAAACACTCGATTAATTTCGACGCAGGCAACAGATTGACTGCTCCGAACAGTGTGATGTTGTGCCACAGCTCCTAGATCAGTCTCTTGCAGTTACACAATATTTATGAAGTAATTATCAGTGTATTTACAACAAAAATGTCATAATATAACTACTTTTTTTTTCATTTTGTAACTCTCTATTTAGTAATCCACTTATCACTACTGAAGCCAAGATGATAACATGACAATTTTTTAATCACGTGTGTAAAGAAAGCTGCTTTTTTTTTGTTTTGTTTTTTTTAAAACAAAAAAAGCCCGAGTCCTCTTGAGCTCTACATCTTGAGAACAACAACAAACTGCAAGTTTCAGGAATGCAGACATGGGAACCACACTATGTGTGAGTTTCTCTCATAATAGGAATGTTTGGGTGAATGTGTTCTCTACAGAGGCTTCAGTTTTTGTTTTGTTTTTTTTATTTACAATCCACTCATTACCACTGACTTACAAACAGCCCCCTCACTGCACTGGACAGTCACCAAACCAGGAAACACAGCATGTATTTCAAAGCAAGCAGTCTGTGGATGAAACAGATTTATGGTGGAGCTGCATGCTTTCAAATACAGATGACTCCCTGCTGTGTAAGATGGCCTAGGAAAATGGATTTGGTTAGCCATTTTTTCTAGGCCATTCAGTGACATAATAATTGAACTGTAAATGGCATGTCTGGTCTGGTCATGCAAATCCTACAGGGTGCAGACAAATCCTCCAATCACAAAGCTGAAACATGCAAATACAGATCTGATGCTGTTGGAGTTTATTTACTCCAACAGCATCAGATCTGGTTTCCTCCAGATCAAAACACTCACCTTGTCCTCGAAAAACCGAAGGCACCCTGCTGGTGTCAGGAGAACGGCAGGTGACCCCGGTCTCTGTGATGGTAGCAGGACTGCGGCTGTCCTGGAAGAAGCAAGAGTATGACTCCTCATTTTCTAACACTGGAAGTCTTGGGATGGACAGAGACACCTGAGAAAAATATAACACTGTCATGAGCTACTGATTGAAAACAACATCATCTACAAATATCTTCAAACAATGTATGGAAACAGAGTGTGGGACAGATCTGAGCTGCATTAAGTCCACACCTGTGCTGTTTCAGGGTACAGTGAAGGTTATGCTGAGAGTAAGTGATTAAGCTGTCTGAACACATAAATCCTGTCTGCTCATTTGTAAATGTCCATGTGGAATAATTAGATTTGAAAACTAAATTGCACTTCCCCGCTGATGGAACATGAATCATACTGACAAAGGTTTGGTTTTATGTTTGGCTCCAGCTGCTGTGTGTTCGCTTATACATGTAATGTTTTTGCTCCCACAGTAGTGGGCGTCTCATGGACAGGCAAAATTAATGCATTAGATGCTGTAACAATAATGGATATCCCATGAATAGACTTCAATCATAAAAGAGGAGCTGCTAACTAAAACAAACCTCTTGTAAACCAATATATTTTCCTCAGTTCATCCCAGACCTAATCTGTATTAGCTGATAGAAACAGTTCAACTACACTGCGCTGCACTCTCATGCCATATGAACACAGCATGTAGGATGTAAATGCAAACATGTTCTGCCAAATGAAAGGCAGAAAATGGTAAACTCTTATATTAGAAATTTGGTCCAGCATGAGCCACCAGAGCTGCTGTGGTCCTTAGGATTGATTCTCAGAGTTTGAATTCATGGCCTGCCAGAACATACCCTATGTTGAATTTGGTTATTTTTTGTTATCCACTGGATCAGTGGGCTTTTTTCAACTTGTGAATTCTTTAGGCACTTGTCTCTCACGTAGTAGAAATGCTACATGAAGAGCCTGTTGCAAAACTACCTCCCTAATTGGTCAGCATTAAAAGGTGTACCGTGTGAGTTGCCAGAAGAGAAAATGATCCTCACTGCCACTACTGTAGCTGTCAGGGCCATCACCCTCCAGCTATAGGTGGATTTCATTTAACTCATGCAGTTCATGTTACATTATTAGGGCCCGAGCACTGACAGTGCGAAGGCCCTATTGGAATCGCTCCGTTTATTAGGGCCCGAGCACTAACAGTGCGAAGGCCCTATTGTAATCGCTCCGTTTATTAGGGCCCGAGCACTGACAGTGCGAAGGCCCTATTGTAATCGCTCCGTTTATTAGGGCCCGAGCACTGACAGTGCGAAGGCCCTATTGTAATCGCTCCGTTTATTAGGGCCCGAGCACTGACAGTGCGAAGGCCCTATTGTAATCGCTCCGTTTATTAGGGCCCGAGCACTGACAGTGCGAAGGCCCTATTGTAATCGCTCCGTTTATTATTATTATTAGGGCCCGAACACTAAAAGTGCGAAGGCCCTATTGTAATTGCTCCGTTTATTATTATTATTATTACTCAGGCAAAACAAGGGGCTTTTGAGGGCCTAAACATGCTCATAAACTCATGAAATTTTGCACACGCGTCAGGTCTGGTGAAAAATTATGTATTTTAATAGCTTCAGACATGGACCGGCCAAAATGGCTCAGTAGCGCCACCAAGAAATCTTGGAAAATTGAGCCCCCGGGCTGGGTAAGACGTACATGCATGAAATTTGGTATACATATGTAACATGAAGAGACGCACAAAAAAGTCCATTATTGCCATGTTCCAAACCCAACAGGAAGTCTAGCATCTTCAGTTGAATGTGACATTTTGGCCCCGATTATGCAGTTTCCAGGCCTCGTACTTTAGCGAACTCCGTCTAGGGATTTCATCACATTGATGTGATCTTTGGTGAATGGAATCTAAAGGCCTTTCTGATGTTAAATTGCGAAGCTTTTTACGTTTCGTGAAACAGGGTGGTTATGGCGACAAGTGGAG